>PVKZ01002583.1:0-177363 GCA_004027375.1 Macroglossus sobrinus | reverse complement strand
TACTGCCGACAGGGTAAAAGCCAAACTCTCCTTGGCATACTCTCCAAGGCCCACCCAACCTGGGCCTAACCGTATCTCCTAACTCCCCCCACCTCGCCCATACTCCACGCCTCTGTTCTGGCCACTGGCCTCCTCCGTCAATAGAGTCTCCTCTGGCCGCTACCAGCCCATGGCTTTTACTCACGTCCTTCCCTGTTCCAGTCCCTTCCTCATCCGCAAGCCATTCTCTGCTTCGAGGACAGATCCAGCCTCACTTGCTCTAAGAGGCGGAATCCCTGACCGCCTGTGGAGTGGCTGAGCTCATTCAGCCACGGGCAGCCCTGTCTTCCCGAGATGACCAGTTAGTTCCTTGAAGGTCCCATCTCGCCTTTGAATCTTTACACAGCACTTTGCGCAAAGCCTACACATAGTAGGTACTCAGCCAACATGTCTTCCTTTGGTGATGAGGTTACAGGTACTGTCCCTTTTTCTTTTCTCTGAAACTTGGGAACGTTAGAAGAGCCATTCCACTCAAGGGTATGTTTTTTTTTTTTTTGAAGACCTCCTGTGTGCTGGGTACTGCGCTGGCTGTTGGGGGTGAGGAGGTGACCCAGAGGCGAATGACACAGGTCTTGAGCAGAGAAGGAGCTTAAATCATGAAGGAGTCGTTATTCTAGGCTCCATGGGGGGCTCTGTGAGTGCCAGAGGCCCCGAGATTATGTGCAACATTTTCTAGATGTGGGCACGTGTGCACTGCTCTGGGGAGAAGGCTCACGGCTTTCCTTAGTGACTCACATGGGTTTTGAGTGCCCGAAAGGGCAAGGGTCACTGCTCTGAGGAAAGAGCGGCCCTCCCTCAGGGCCCTGCCCCTCCCCCAGCATGCACTGCAGGCTGCATGGAGGCTCGCTCTCCACGGACACACCAGGCTCCCTCCTGGCTCAGGGCCTTGGAATTTGCTTAGAGCATCTGTCCCCTCCCTTGGCTGGCTCCTTCTTATGGTCAAGTGTCATCATGAATGTCCCTTCTGGGATCAAGGGAAACGTCCCTGGCTACCCAGTCTGAAGTAGCTGACCCCTAGGCTGATATAGGGAGTCCCTGCACCCAGCTCCCCAGACCGCAAACCGTCGCCAGCCAGCTCCTAGGAGACACCTTCTCCAGCTATTCAGCTCCCTCTGGCCTGGGTCTTAGATTGACTTTCCTTTCCTGCTTTTCGCAGGTGACATAACACAGAAGGAGGTGCCAAGTGCCCAAGGGCTTTTATCAGCCAGGAGGATTGTCCTGGGGACGTCTCGAGGGCCTGCCACAGTGCCACCTGCCATCCAGAGCTGGGCTCTGACTCTGCTGTGTCCAGCAGACTGTCCGGGGTGTCCCCACTCTGCTCCGGGTCTCCCTTTCCATGGAGCCCTCCTTGACCTCCCGCTTGAGGGCCGTCCTGACGGGGAAATCCCAGAGCCCCCGGGAGACCCACACTATCCTCCATAACAGATCACGTTCCTAGCGATTCCCAAGCAGTCGTCGCTCTATTCGGGATAATAAAATGGAAACAAAATCCCACGGGAGCAATTAATGTTTTCCAAAACTGTGGGAGAAAAGCATTCCAAAGCCACACTGACTCCTCTGGGTTAGAATCAGGACAGGGGTTTTTGGGAAGGAAGTGTTGGTCGCAAGGTGGGCACGGCTGTGAACTCGCACTCTCGGAAGATCTCGCAGGTCATGTGTGTGCGTGTGTGTGTGCGTGCACACACGTGTGCATGTGTGTGCGTGTGCGTAGGTGGTGTACTGGGACACGTGCCTCTTTTGCACTGTGTCTGTCACCCGGTTAGCTGAGATTCAGGCGCCATGCTCTTTCTTTGGCTAAAAGGGAGACAGAGAGACCAAAGGCCTGTGGCCTGTCTCGTGTCTGAGGATCAAACCAGGCACTTCCTGCTCTGGGTTTTCAGGCCTGAGTTAATTAAAATGGGTTAATACATGTGAAGTACTTAGCACAGTGTGACTGGCAGCTAGTAGGTGCTCAGTCAACGACAGCATTTGTGTTACTGCTGTGGCCGTTACTACTAAAATGACGGACGCCCTGTCACCGCCTTGGCTACTCTGACGGTCTGAGTGGGCATTTGCTCCCACTGTGCTCATTCCTGTATCCCCAGCAGCCAGCACAGAGCCTGGTTCCCTGTGAGCCTCAGTGGATGCTGGATGGAAACAGGGCAGAAGAACTATGGTACCCTCTTCCCATAAGCCCTGGCTCCGTAGCCCAAACCAAAGCCTGTCTTTCATGGGAAAAGTACCTCCTTTGCAGAATCAGCTTTGGGTCTTGTCCTCCCACCAGCGCCCAGCTTCCCCACCCCCAGCTGGCCTTGGGCACACTCTGTCACCCAATTTCTGTACCTGGAGCAGCCAATGCCTGAACTGGGATGACTCTGTCCTATGGAATTAGAATTTTGTGCATAAAATGGAATTTCACATGTAAAGTGATCTGTCACAGGTGATTTATCAGATCGAGAGAAGGTGAGGATAGTTTTCCTCTGTGACTGAGCAAATGGGACTGAGTCACACAGTAATCAGAGATCAGCGTTTTCCATCCAGAGGTTCCCATGTGGGGCCCAAGGTCCCAGAGGCCTCCACCTGCCACCTCCTCCATGCTCCAGTCTTACAGTTAACGCAAATATTTGCAAATAAGAGGCTTTTATATACTTATTCCAACCACCACTTATCCGCTGCCTGGAAACCCAAGTGCAAAACAGTCCCTGTCCTAGGATGTCCACCTCCTACAGCAAGGGGAGCCCCTCAGGTCCCCAGACTCATTCAGAGAAGCAGAAGACACATTCCTCGGTGTAGAGAAGTAAAGGGTCCGTTCTGGGGGCTGTGCCCCCTACCCCGCCCCACCCCAACGAGGCATGGGAAGCTCCCCTAAGGAGGGGGATGGCGGCTACGCAGAGCTGTTATGTGCAAGAAATATTTTTTTCTGTTACTTGCCCAAGGGCAAGTATTTGTACAACGTCGTGGGAGTCCCAATTCAGAACGGCCACCGACCCTTTCTCGTCTGCAGAACAAGCCCTGGAATCCTGTGGCTGTTGTCTTCCTTGGTGACCTCGCCGGGAGGTCTGCTCACCAGCGAAGCCCCCATGGGCATGTGCCCGGGGGCCTGGCATACTGGCTTAGCTCGGTGGCCAGCTCTCTCTCTTGTGTACAGCACCGTCTCCTCCTGTTCCTATATGAGGCAGCCTGACATTATAAAAAGGACGCAGCGGGGCAGGGGGGTCAGGCCCTCTCCTTGCTGTGCCCCTGGGCTCAGCGGCCTACCTTTCTCTCCTTGTCACCATACTCGATGCCCAGAGTGTCCATGGCCCGGACGATGGCTGCCAGGGACTGGATGGTGTTGCTGTAGACGACAGGCTTGTACTGTTTCACGTCTTCCCCAGAGAAGCCATCTTCATGGATAATCCTAGAGAGAAACCACACACACACACACGTGATGAGCGCGCTGGGCACCGAGCACCGGGCGTGTGAAGTTCCTGGGCCCATCCCCTGGCTTAGCTGGCTGAGGGCTAGGTCCAAACCGGATGCTGAGTTACTGAGCTGCTGCTGCATTGATAGCCTAAAATCTGAAGGCGTTGTGGATAGTACCTGAAAGCACTTAGGACTGGAGAAGCGTGCACTGAGAGCTCGATAAATGTTAGCTATTAGTATTTTTAAGCAAAGCTCAGGGTCGTAACTTAAATACCCACTCTGGAGCATATTGCTGAGGATCCCTACGAGAAGCCTGCGAAGGAATAATACGTTTTTCTTTCACAGAAAACTCATAGTGCGTTTAATGAGGGTGAAGGGGACTCATTCGAAATGAACCTTCTTCGTCTTTGATGACAGCAAAGTCAACACAAGGGGTTTGCCGACACTTCCATCCTTAGCTGGGATTTGACCATCATGGCACCCTTATTCTGGTGGCTCTGAACAGTGACAGGGAAGGCCTCAAGGGTGCCAGCTCTCAGAGGCCACGTGCTCCCTGCCTTCCTGTTCCCAGGTTAAGACTAGCCACGCCCTAATGTCTCTTCTCCCTGTAGGTGGTGGCCACCCGGATGAATGTTCACTGCTGACTAGGTTCCGGATAGGAACTAGAAAGAGGGGGAAAAAACCAAAAGTTTGCAAGAATCCTCTTATAGCTGAAGTAATTAAGAAAGAGCGAATGGAGTTTAAGACGAACTTCCAACATTTGTCATCCCCTGATAACCTGTGTAAACTCCTCTGTGGTCATGTTTTCCAGCCCGAGGTAGAACACCACACATGACGTGTACGTGCCCAGTCTCAGAGCGGGGCCACCTCACCATACCCCCGTTCCAGTCCTTCATTCCAGGAGAAAATTGCTAATAATCCTTTTCTTCTTAAGTAGCTTAATTGAGATATAAGTCACATACCATCCAATCCACCCATGGACAGCGCGTGATTCAGTGGTTTTTAGTATCTTCAAAAGGTTGGGCAATGATCCCCACAATCTAGTTTTAGAACCTTTTCGTTCTGCCAAAAAAAAAAACCGTGGACCCTTCGGCAGCCACTCCTCCTCCCAGACCCTAGCAATAAACAACGGCTTATCCGCATTTCATTCTTATAAATCCGCCTATTCTGGGCATCTCAGATCAATGGAATCATGCAAGATGATGTGGTCTTTTGTAACCAGTTTCTTTCACTTAGCATAAGGTTTTCAAGATTCAACCCATGTTATATCATGTATCAGTACTTCATTTATTTTTATTGGATATATCACATTTTATCGATCCATTCACCAGCTGGTGGACCTTAAAGGTTCCTGTTTCAGAATTTGCCTTGGTGCTGGGTTCTGGGTCTTTATCCTGAGTTTCTCTGAGAAACAGCTCAGAATGACCCTTTTGACTTTTTATTGACTTTTATTGGCTCTCTATCCATTTTTGTACAAGTTTCTTGTGCAGGGTGCTATAACCCAGCCTGGATCGCTGGTGCAGTACCCCAAAGGGATCCCAGAGGGACTTGTTAGCTCCCACTGTAAACAAGTAGAAAAACAGACAAAATGCACGAAACTAGCATTTTTCAGACACTGGAGAGCGGGCAGCGCAGGACTGTGACCCTTGAGAGAAGCAGGGCGGCCACCGTGAGTCCTGTGGTTGCCCTGGCGCTTCTGCCTGGTGGTGTTCGCCAGACCCCAGTGCAGAGAGGGGGCGTCGGAGCGGAGCGCAGGGGTCGTACTGAGCGGATGAGAGAACGGTCAGAGTTCAGGAAGGCTGAGGTGTCCAGGACAGAAGGGGCGCAGCACCAGAGAGGGAAAACTCCAGAGGGGGTGGGTCTGAATAGGGGTCCCACCGAGTCTTTGGCTGAATCAGGGCGAGACTTCGCAGGCTTGGCAAGGGCTGAACATCTGGAACGGATAAGCTGAGCACTGCCCGAAGCGTACTCGAGGCTGGGAGATGCCTGAGCTCCGACCAGCCGGGGGGAGCTCATGCTCTGTGTGAAGTGCTTTACTTGCACTGTCTCGTTTAATATTCCAAACAATTCTAGGAGATAAAAACTATTACTACCCTTTCACAGATGAGGAAACTGAGGCTCGGAGAGCTTAAGCCACCTACCCGAGGCCACGCACTCACGGTGGCTGGCATTTGAGGCCCCGCCTGTGACCACCAGGCAGATGCTGAGAGGTGGGGTCACTTCTCCTGCCGTAGGTCCCTACACTCAGGTTCCCAGAGGGTCCAGAGATTTCAGACACGAAGTGAGCATCAGAACACCCCCTACAACACTGGCCTGAGGAGTGTAGGGCAGGGCAAGGAGGTGTCAGGTTGGAGGTTGGGGAGGCAGCCCTGGGGAGTCTGGTCTCTCTGAGTCCTGGAGGAGACAAGGCCAGGACTGAGAGAGCAAGAGTGAGGCTGCATGGGACCCCTGAGCTACAGTCGGTGGCAGCTCACGCTGCCGTAGCCCCAGATAAACTAATCTTCATCCACATGGTGAGTGACAGAATGCAAAATCAAGTCCCGGAGACATCATCTGAGCCACTGGATCCAGCCATGCCTGAAGCTAACCATGTCCTTACACTTTTGAGGATAGGAGCCAAGTAATTCCTTCCTATTTTTACATAAGCTCATTTGACTTGGGTTTTTCTGTCACTTACAACCAATCGAGTCATAACTAAACCATGTTTTGTACCTTGATGACAGATGACAACAATAATCAGAAGTCATTTCCTAGACTTGTTTATTAATTTTCTGTCTTCACCACCAGCCTGTCAGCCTCTGGAGGTCAGACACCACATCTCAGTTCCCCCCTGCATACCACCTGGCACAGGGCTGGCTCGGGACGGTGCTCAGAGCGAGCGGGACATGACCACACGAGCCAGGGGCGCACAGAGGCACAAGCCTGCCTGTCCCCACGGGGTGGGGATCCTCCAGACTTCTCAGGTCTGCAGAGCCAGGGGGGCACAAAAGAGGCCAAGCTCGATGCTGCATTGGTGCCCACCCCACACTCGGGGACTCTGAGAGGGGTTCCAAGCCACTCAGCCAGAAGAAACGTGGGAGCAAACACAGGCTGACTCTGTGGTCCCGAGCAATGGACTTTGGACAGGAGCCACCAGCTGGAAACCCAGCGATGCAATAAGGGGTAATGGGGGGTGAGAGGGAGGGAGCGGGTCTCAGCTTTCTGGGAAGAGGCCACCCAGGAGGGACCCCTGGCTCCAGACCCTCAGCTCCGCCCCTCGCTGCCTGGGGGACTCTGCAGGAGGCCCCGACTTGTGCTCTCTGCTTCTCCACACACACAACCCTCCCCACCCCAGCACACACTGCGCTCAGCTGCACTGAGACTCCCCAGGCGCAGTGGCCTTATATGGTCACAGAAGCAAAGGCTTGGGAGCTGGAAGGGACCTTGGAGGTTCATCTGGCCCAGCAGCCATTCTCCTGAATCACCGATGCCTCGGAGATTGTGACAAATGCACCCACACACACACAGCTTTGCCCCGGATTTCTGGAGGTTCAGGAACTCACGGAGCCTCAGCTGCCAGAACGCGGTATTCCCGCTCCATCTCCCTGCGGGGTCCAGCGCCCCTCCCCTGCCTCCCTTTATCACCCTTTCCCTCTTTCCATCCTCCACCAAATCTCTTTAAGGATCCAGATTAAGGCGTGGGGGTGGGGACCTTCTGGAGCCAGACTCTAGCCGTGTGACTGGGCATTTCCTGTCCGCGCTGGGGGCTTCAGCGTCCTCACTGTTCCTTCCTCGAGGTAACACTGGGTACCCTCCCTGAGCTGCTGCCAGGGTCAAAAAGAAACGAATCACGAATCACGGGAGGAAGAGGGTGGGGGACGGCGCCTGGTCAGCTTAGCCGTTCCTGTGAGCGGGGCAGCGGGGAGAAAGAGCAGCTGGTTGGGTGTCCTCCTGGGGACAGGACGTGTCCGCCCTCCCGGGGACAGGACGTGACTCGGGGCCACAGGGCGGGAAGGCGGGGGAGCCCTGGAGGAGGCGTGTTCGCAGCCGCTCGGTCCCCGTTCCTGTGAGCGGGGCAGCGGGGCCTTCCCCGGACTGGAGCAGAGGGTCTGCTCCTCTCGCTAACGGACTTCACAGAGAAGCAGCGGGTTGGGAAGCTGAACTTCCCAATTGTGGGGGGTGGAGGGGGGCTGCCTCATGGTGTAAAACGTGTTTGCGATCAGGATCACGGCCGGCAGGAGGCTCTCGTGCTGGCTGCCCGTGGTGCGGTCAGTGCTCAGGGCTGCGCCTGCGTCGCTATGACGACGGCGTCCTAGCCTATCATCTGGGAGACCTGATCAGCAGCAATCGGGACGTGGTTCTGCAGCCACGCCCCTCCCCGGCTGAGGTGGGAAATTACAGACTCCCGGTCTATAATCAAACCGCAAACAGTGAGGTGCGGGGTGAGTTGATGACACACAGCAGCAAGCAGGGGCTCCACGGAACCTACCAGAGCACCGGCCCCGGATGGGTCTGTAATGTGAAAACATAGTCTGACAGGTGTCGTGTGTTTCTGTGTTGGTGTTGGTGGGGGAGGGGTCTGGAGGCACGAGGGGAGAGAGAGAGAGAGAGAAAAGGTGATGCAAGAGGATGGTTGACAAAATGTCAAGTCACTTTGGGTTGGTGGCATTCTGTGAGTTTCTACTTTTTTCTTTGTGTGTTTGCTTTGTTTCATTAAAAAAAAAAGTGCATTTGTTAACCGGAAGAACAACAGATAAATTTCAATGGGAGACAGACACTTCCTGTTTAACGAGGGTGCGGGGGAGGGGGGTGAGGCCAGGAGAGACCAGAGCAAACCGGGGTGAAGTCACGATCACAGGAACCTCCTGACATGTTTCCTTTAGGTTCAGCCTGGTGTCAGGTCTTCTCAGACCTCGAAGCCCACAAGGCCTGCCTCCCTAGGGGCTTCTCTGCTTCCTAGGGGCTCTCCTTCTAGATGATCCGCCTGGTGCCGAAAACACCAAAGTCAACAATACAAACTGGCACCTGCCAAGGGCTAAGTGAAGGGTCCCTGTGTCAGACATCGGCTGCCACCCAATAGCCATTCCCTTATCGCTGTGGCCAGTTCCTTCCCCTGCCTCCCTTGCAGCTAAGAGTAACCACGTGATCCAGTTCAAGTGAGTAGACTGAAGGGGAGATGGCTAGACACGCCTCTGAGGACGGGTCCTCTTTCCTGGCCCAAAGAGAGAGGTCTTTGAGAAATAGCTTTCCTGGATGTCTGCCCATGACTGATTCCCTGGCTTTTTGCCTTTATATGTGGTTCTGTCGGGAAGTAAATACTGGGGTGATGGCAGCCACCCTGTGACCATGAGGTTGGCAGATCACACCACTCTGAGGAGGGCAGATCAAGGGGGTTCAGGGGTCTCCTAGTGACTCTGCTGAACTGCCAGATCAATCCTGGGGCTAGTAACAAAGATCATTCTCTTGCCATGATGCCCCCTGCGTGGGACAGAGTCCATACAGAAATGGTCACTTGGTAGGTGGGTAACTGTGACTTAGAAGAAATTTGCCTATTGGCACATGATTAGCTAAGTAGTAGAGCAGGGACAAAATCCCCAGAGGCTCTGCCATTGTGCCAAAAGCCGCTCATCTCCCTGAGCTCTCCCCTGAGGTAGGAGAGGTGATGGGTGGTGATACCGGGTGAGAAAAACATCTATCAGTTGCAAAACGCAAGAAATTTTGTACCTTCTGTCTCAAAAGCTCTAGTTCCCAATAATTTGGAGCCTTCTTAGAGAGTATTCTGTAAGCTACTTCATTCAGCCATTCCCTAATTCACTTTTTATTTATTTTTGGGTCCCTACTATGCAGGTAACAAGTGCTGGGGACAGAGGAGTGAATCGACGGACACAATCGCTGCCGTCAAGGGCCTGCGTTCCAGGACGGAAGACAGATGTTGAATGAGTAATTTTATAAATGGTTATTTAAGGGATAATTGGAGTAAGTGCTACCGAGGAGAAAACTAGAGCCTGGAGGAGATGCAGGAGGAGATGCAGGAGGAGATGCAGGAGGAGCAGGACCTGGGCAGGGCCAGCCGCTCGGGGATCAGCACTGGAAGCTGGGCAGGCGCTGGCTGCACACACGGAGGGACACAGGACTCCAGACGGGGAACAGCCCAGGCCAGGGGGGCACTCTGGAGGGCCTCGTCTCCGTGTGGTCTCTGCGTGTCTCCCAGAGCTGGCACCCAGGGTGCTCGGGAAACGCGTGCTCAATGAACAGAAGGCACTTCGTGGGCTGGAAGGTGGGCCCGGCAGACAAAGACCCCAGTCGGGAAGGCTGCTGCGGATCCGTCGCTGGCGCGGGCCTGACGCGCCCTCCCTCCCAAGGTCCCCGCTGAATCGCACTGAGAAGGGTAAGCAGCAAGCTGACTGGATGGGAAAATGTCACAAACGGCTCGGGCGCTGGCAGGAACAGCAGGCCAGCTTGGGGAGAGCTGGCGAAGGGGGTCCTGCTGAGGGCCCTGCCTGTCTTCTCCCCGTCGGCGCTCCCACCAACTGTTCCTGCATTTCCTTTTACCTACGACAATGACAACGTCTGGAAGTCTCGTGCCCCATGGGGTGCGACCTGCAGGAGAGACCCTGGCCCCTCCCTCGGTGGATGCCGAGCAGTCGACAGTGGTCCAGAGGACACAGGTGTGGGCAGGGCCAGGGGGTGCGTGGGAGGTTGGTGTTCCCAGGACCTGCAGCAGCCCCAGTTCCCTAGAGGATACCCTTCCTTCCTTCTTCCTTCCTTCCTTCCTTCCTTCCTTCCTTCCTTCCTTCCTTCCTTCCTTCCTTCCTTCCTTCCTTCCTCCTTCCACAAATAAATACTGAGACCCTGTTAGGAGCTGGACACACCCTGGCTCTCGTGGTCACTAACAGTGTGAACTATGAGCAAGTGCTCAGCCTTCCCAGGCCTGGGTCTCTGTAAGATGGGGAGAATGACTGCCCCTCCTACCCCCCGTCAGACTATTACATAATGTGTGGGAAGTGCCTGGCACACAGTTGGGCCCAATAACTGCCAGTGGCTAGTATTATTTAAAAATCACAGACTAATCAGGGCTAGGCCACTTGCCTCGTCTCCCAGGCCATGAATCCCCTCCTAGCCAGGGTGGCAGTACCTTGACCTAAATGAATGGGGTGCTGGGGAGACAGAGGGTGTCCCTGTTTTGAACACTGGCCGGGCAGAGATAAGATGTATGTATTTTGCAAAGTAATTAATTACATTGGGACCTTGATTTCTGATTTCGCAGAGTTCTGAGAGCAGAAGCGCTGGGATCTGGAGGCTCCTGATGGGAGCTGAGGAGCTTTGCTCTTCTCGAGGCATAAAGGCCATTTCCTTGATGGAAGAATTGGAGCAGTCTTTGAAATTACTGCCCCCTTCACTCTCCCACCAATGGCTTCCTCCTCCTCCACATCCACAGAGCTGACTGCTACGTGCCAGGTGGGGACAGAGGAGTGACCCAACTTCATAAGCACCCAGGGACAGTGGCGATCGGTGCAGACACAGCCCCTGACTTCAGAGGACTCACAAGCGAGTAGGGGAGGATGAAGAAACAGAGAAGTAAACAAATGTTTTAGAGTGATAACCACAAAAAGGGGAGTGATGGGGCCGAGGGAAAGAGTTAAGAGCTGGGAGAGGAGGTGACGTGTGCAGCTGAGGCCTGGATGATAAGAAGGAAGGGACCCTGCATGTATGTGAGGAAGAGCATTTTAGGTACAGGACAGCGACCGCAAAGGTCCTGGGCACCGTGCGTGTGAGAGGAACGGCGAGCAGCCAGTGGGGCCGGAGTGGAGTACCAGGGACAGTGGGGTGACGAGGTCAGGGAGGGTAGCCGGGAGCAGAGCATGTAAGGCTAATGTGCTACTTAGAGTTTTTCTCAATACACATCAAAACGGTCGCCTATTAAAATAAAAACAGTTCATCCGTGTACCTCTCCAAACCATCTTGACTTCCACCGGTGGTTCTGCTCTGAGTGTGGACCAGGTTTAAACGGCAGCTTCCCCTCCCCTCTCCCCTGACTTCTCCAGCCCTGACCGAGAGGGCTGTTCCTGGAACACAAGGGCCCCAACCCACACAGCTAAGCAACAAATAAGCAAAGAGCATCAGCTGCCCATCCCGCTGACCGGCAGGGAAGCACCGTCCACATGCTGGCGTATATTTGGCGTGTTTACATGGCAGTCCATGTGTGTACTCCTTTTCCGGAAATGGCATCACACTGTCTGGCTCTGTGTCACCTGGCAGTTGTCACTGGCGGCTCGGTGCCCTATCCCCTGAATGGGCCCTGAGTCGTTCAAGCAAACCCCCATCGGTGGAGGCCAGGGTTGTTTGTGGATGGGAGCTCTTCCCAGCTTCAGGTTCAGCAGCTGGGGAGGCTGTCTGATCATGAGCCTGTTTCTTCTAATGAAGGCGGAAAGCTACGAAACCAGGACAGAACGAGCCAGGGGTGGGTGACCCCTGGCCCTCCAGGCTGGGCTTGAGTGACCCGAGTGAGCACCGATGGGATCTGTTTGAAAAAAGACGAGGATAAAGACCCAGTTGGAAACCTAGCTGTTTAACTGTGGGGTGAAGTTGTATGGTATGAGGAAAATTATCTCAAAAATAAATGAGATCCCGCAGTAATTAAAACTATATTTAAAACCCGACATTCTAATATTAGAGTAATACAGACTAGGAGGGTATTTTAAAATAATAGTATCAGGCGAGCCATTTCCCCAGGGGAACGACTCGTACAAAATGAGAAATGTGTCCTGTTGACAGTGACTTGCAGAAATCTGTGATAAAGATGCCATTTTTAATAAGGGGTAACTCGGGCCAGGAGCAAAGATGTCAGCTGCCAATTGTCGCCAGACGGAGCCAGGGGCAAGGCCGGGACTCGTGGTTCCGGTACTGAGCCCGGGCTGCCGTTATCCGGAAAACAAGGGGGCCCTGCGCTTGCCCAAGACGCTCGGTGCTGGGGGTGGGTGGGCACACGCCAGCCGTTCCCCGGGCAGTGCTGCTCCCCGTGTGGCCTCCTAGAGCACTGGGCCTTTTTTTTCCACTTGGTGGTAGGGCTGGTCTGAATCCTGGAGCCAGCCCCATGCCTTGGACTCGGGAAGCAGAAAGTCCAGGTTCTTAAGCAATTAGGCCACTAACAAGCATCGCGACCTCAGGTGAAGTGGGCAAAGAAGGCCCCAGAGAGCCAGGCCTCTGGCCAGCCCTCCTTAGCTGGTCAGTGCCATGGGACCCTGCCCGGGGCCCACCTCGGCATTACAGAAAACCCTGTGAGGCAGCTCCGCCAGCCTCCTGGGAGGGGACCCCAGCCTCCTAATCTACCCTTGGATGCCCGCCACTGGCCCTTGCCATGCTGGTGATTTTAGGAAATACTGCCACTTCCTGTGGCAGCTTACACCCGCTTTGTCAATCAGGAGACCTGGGGTCTGGGCTTGGCTCTTCCACTGACCAGCTGGCATGAGCAAGGACATGTCACTGGGACTCTACGGTCATTTCTTGCGTGTGCTACTCCACGCTCTCAGACAGGTCAGGTGTAGGCGCTGGGCTTGGGTTGTGTCAATAACCTGTGGTTAACCCTGTTTTACTCAGGTTAGCCAAGCTCTTTGGCCATATCTATCTATGTCTTTGCCAAATGCAGTGCTTTTGGAATGTAACAGCTCACAAAACACGAGGGCAAAGAATCAGAGGGACTCTTAGTGGACAAAAGGTTGAAGCGCTCTGAAATAGAGACCTGCATACGTCACGGAATTCAAGCTCTGCTAAACAAGTCACCCCCTCAGACTCTGGCTCAAAGAGGTCCCTTGCTTCCTTCGTTCCCCGTCTTTGTCCTGCCTTATTTTCCTTTATAACGTGTATCACTCCTTAATATATATCTCTTTTTCCTTGCATACTATCTGTTTTCCTATCTATCAATGAACTCCACGAGGGCGGGGACTGTGTCTGTCTCGTTCACTGACCCCAGTGCCCTGAGCAGGGGCTGGCACATAGTGAATGATCAATAGATGCTGGATGAATGGCTGAATCCAACAGGCAAATTGCTCAGGACCAAAATGGCAGCTCTAAAATAGCAGCTCTACAGATGACTCCTTTCTGTGAAGTTGGCAGCCTGTAAGCTGTGGGCCAGGATGGACATACACCTGCCCCGGACCCACCACTGCCACCTGGCACGCCCAGCTGCCAATCCCGTCTCCACCTTGAGTACTGAGTGGTCTTCCCTTAGGACCCAGGATCTGTGGCCCTTTCCCCGGTGAAATGAACTCCAACCACCCCCCTCGCTCGCCAGCATGGGTCCACCCTGTTTAACCTGACAAGTGGGTTCTCACTGGTGTCCTCCAGGTCTGGACAGGAGGCCACCTCACGCTGCCCTCCCCACAGCCACTTCTAGGAACCTCCAAGGCCATTCTTTGAAATCCAACGGTTAAATTCATTGGTTATGTTGCAAGGACGTGCTTTATGGCTTCCCAGCCTTTTTTACGAAGACTTGTGTAAAGACAAAAGCTCTCCTTAAACATAGGAAAAGCCTGCGAGTGAGGCAAATTGGTTCGATGCTGATTTTACTGCCGAAATCCAAGTAACATTTCTGGTTCCCCATCTGCCTGATGAGGGCAGCTGCTAGATCGTCCTTTCTTCTGCTGCTGACATAATGAAATGAAGTATTCCTATCAGAACATTATGTTTAATATATGAACAGTATTATACATCGGGGGGCAGTTTGCAGTTTTATTATGTTTTGTGGAAAACACACAAGCGAGGCTGCAGAGCTTTGCCCATCTCGTTCAATCCTTGGGGTGGGGGGGGGTGGGCGGCAATAAAAACCCTTCCTGCCTACAGTGTGTTTGCTCATTATTCATGTTCTCTGCTCGTTAGTCCGGCACGTGCTCCCATGGACCGCAGGAAAGAGGGAAAAAGCCACCAGAGCCCGCCGTGCCTGGCAGACAGCCCACAGGAAGGCATTCGCCAGCCCGAGCCACCTAGGCTGTCTCCCTTTCTGATACCAGGTGGACAAGTGCGAAAGCCTGTGTCCTCTGAGCAGCCCAGGTGGGACTCTGGCGGTCTGTGGGAGGGCTCCTATCTGGGTTCCTCCTGGCTCCCTCCCCACTCGCTGTGGGATGCAGTGATGACTCACTGCAGAATACGCCCAAGAGGGAGGACGAGGACGAGCTTTGTAACTGGTAAACGAGGGCTGGAGTGGACATCTGCTGGTTTCGCTCGCCCGGCTTCCCTTCTCCCTTCCTCGGGAGAGCCATCAATCATTCCTTGCACTTTGGGGATTCGCTCTATCCCTGGCCTAAGTTCCAGGGCTGAGCCCCTGACCCACACCTGGCCGGCCAGTGCAGCACACACCTGAAGCCAGCTGTGCCCGAAGCTAGTGCACCCACCTCTGGGCGACCCGGTTACATGAGCCAACACGCTTCCTTTCGTGCTGCAGTCACTCTGGGGCAGGTTTCGGTTCTCAGCCACCAGGAGTTCTGCTGACCTCAGACCTGCTGCACAGCCAGCCCTCGAGAGTTTGTTTGGGAGGATGGGAGCAGGGTCCAGGGCTAGCCAGGCGGGCGTGCTGATCAGAAAGGGGGCGCCTGGTTACTGCACAACTTCTGAGGGCCCCGGGGGAACACACCTGCAGGAAAGCACTTGCTCCAAGCCCGCTTCCTAGTGGCCAGGTCAAGCTGGGGAGCAGTGACACCCAGTTCACTGCCCACGGCGCCCCCAGCCCTCAAAAACCCTCAGGAACGTCACTCCCCAGGGCTTCTCTTCTAGATGACACCCAGGCAGCCTGGAAAGGCTTTTCACAGCCTCTTGGGTTTCCCCTTCCTGTTCTTTTTAAATGCGGACTTGTTTTTCTTCTTCTTACCACGTGGTTGGGCAGAGAAGGACACCAGAACGCCACCACCAACCTCCCAAAACAAAGGGGAAGGATAAACAGCCCGCTTGGCACGCACGCGCACACGCAGGGCACGGCTTTGAGACTTGCCCCAGGCCTCGCGAGCATCGCCCCAGATGGTGGACCATTGTAGGTGGGTGTTTGTTCTGAAACAAAGGGACAAGCAGAAAACGCACTTCTTAGCTCCTTGCCGAGGGGAGTTCAAGGCCACGGACACAGGGCGCCTTGGAGAAGCGCGTTTCCCAGGTCCTCTGTGGGGGACGTTGCGCGGTGAAGTCTGCCAAAGGCAGGTCTGAATCCACGCTCTTCTCCAGGGTCCCTCGTGTCTCCCCCACACCAAACGGCCGTGGTCAGTTGCCACGCCGACTTTTGCAGACAAAGAGGGCCACGTCTGCGCCCAGTCATGCCCCCGTCCCTCCCTGTGTCACCTTTGAAAGACAGTGAGAGAGAATTCCAGGTGAGGGCATGCTTTGCCCAGCCAAGAGGAATACAGTCACGGGGACACGCAGCAAACCCCAGCCCAGCCAGCCTGCCTTCCCCGCGGCAGATGTGGCCCAAAACAATGCCACTCTCTGTGTGGGCCCCTGCCCAGCTTTCTTCATGCAGACGAAAGTTTCCCATTAATAACCACTGTGCCGTGGTCATGGCCCCAAAAGAGAGCCCACAAGAACCACTTTGCGGGCTTCCGCATCGATTCTCCTCTCCAGGGATGTTGGGGGCGGGGGCGGGGCAGTGTTCTGCTCTCGAGGCCAAAGGCATCCACTCGGGCTGTGGGTGGACGGACCCGGCTGTGCCCTCTCGGCCTGTTTTTGCCATGGCTGGGTCGGTCGGCACGCAATGGGATCGGGGCTCAACCGATGGCTCTGTAGCTCATCTGTGAGGCTAACAGAATGGACATCACTGCCCGGTCCCTCACTGTGGTCTCCGAGCCACTGCTGAGGAGGAGGCCAGCTCCTGGTGCAGCGGCTGGCGGCCGAGGGGTCCTGAACGTGAGTCACGCTCGAAATGGGCTCAACTGGAAGACAAGTGGTCCACGGAGGATGGGTCTCTCCAGCTTCCACCCTGAGAATCTGCCACTCGGTCAGACTCTCCTCTTACGGTTTCAGGGTAAAGAATGAAGAGAAATGCACGCCGGCTCCTGTCCAAGCCCCCCACCCCAACACACCTGGAGCAGTGGGGCCGGGACCTGGGGAAGAATGAGGACGGCCGGCATCCCATGAGCCCTACAGGTGCCAGCTCTGTGCCAAGGCCCTTATGGACATTCAGATATTTAATCCTACCAACGACCTTTGAAGTCACCTCTCAGCTTCCAGCCTTAGTGACAGCTATGTGAGAGCTGGTGCTAGCTCCACGTTACAGGTGAGGAAACCGGCCGACAGAGGAGCTAATGAGCTTTCCCAAGGTCGTGCGGCGAGTAAACGCAGGCCATCCCAGGAGCCCATCTCCTAACTGGTCTACGGACAGCGCCTGGACCACAGTTTCCATGACCTCAAGCACAGTCAGAGGAGGGAGACCAGGCTGGTGGGAGACAAGACCTCTGACACTGGACAGGAAGGGAAAGAGTTTCCACGATAAGGAGGCGTCCCAACCATCAGGAGGTTTCTGCCGCCACACTGGCCTCCGAACTCGGACCCTTCTTTAAACACCTTTCCAGTGTCACAGCTTGACCCTCAGTGACCTTGCTGCCCTGCCCCTCCTGCTGACCGCTCACGGCCCCTACTTGATCGTCCAGCTCCCCGGGATGCGTCTCGGCATCGTGCTGGACTGAGGACCCCGAGGGCAGAATCCCGCTCAGACGCCTGTGCACTGAGCCGGACGTACAGCTGCTGGAGGAGTGAACAGTGAGTGAGTCAGTGAAATCTGTCCTGCGAGATCCTGACACTGCCACGTGTCCCCAGCACTGAATATTTCTGCTTTCCATCACCACGGCCAACTGCTGAGACAACTGTCCTAAGTGACGTCTGCATCCACTGTGCTTCACACTCCAACATGTGTGCTGATCGGGATGGTCGGGGCACGGGGTGGTTAGGGGGCCGGAGGGACGGCGGGAGGGGGTGGAGAACACGCACACTTTTCCAGGCTCCCAAGAACGACATTCAATTCCATAAACACTCCCCAACACCTACTAAGCGCAAGGCACAGGCTTTGCCTCCTTGGTGCAGATCGTGACGAGGAGGCGGCATCGCCCCATTTTGGCGCGGCCCCCAGCCCCCGACAGGCCTTCAGGGTGGTGTGGCCGGTGCCCTCGGAAAGCAGGGAATTGCTGACTCACCCCGATCACAAAGCACCCCTGGGGCTCTTCAGCCGGTCATGCAAACGTTCTGCTTGAGCAGTTCTGTCGTTCCTGTCTCCACACTCCCAGGCTCAGGTGACAGGCCTCTGAAGCCAGGCATGCGCCTGGCTGTGCTTGCCACAAACGGCACAGCTCTGTGTATGAGAGTGGCCATCGGGGTTCGGGGGGGCTAGAGCCACCTGGGGCAACCCCGTGGAACTTCAGATTGCAACTTCACCAGAGTTGGCCCCATCCCTTCTTTCTCCGGAAGGAGATGACAGACCTCTCCTGCCGGCCCTCAGCTCCCCTCCATCCTGTGACAGGAGGGGCTGCCGGGAGGCTGTGAGCGCCTCTGACCTCGGGCTGCGGGGCAGCCGTGGGACACGGTGCCAGGTCCTCCTGGACGCCAGTCCGAGGACTGCAGGAACATCGGCACCACCACCAAGTTCGTGAACAAAATAAGGGTGAGAAGGCTGAGGGAGGCCACTCGCAGTCCAGCCCTGCTGCCTGCCAGCGCTGTGGGGGCTCGGCGAGGGGCTTTCTCGTCTGGCTGCCGTGCCGCCTCCCACAACGTTCCCATTCAGGTTTCCCAAGCATTTTCACAGATGTTCTTTGAACAATAATGAACTCCTAGTGATTAAACATTAACTTTGTGCTAGGCTCTTATGTATATTATCCCATTTAACCCTTGCAACAAATCTCAGGGATAAGTCACACAGTTATCCCCATTTTACAGATAAGGATAGAGGCTTGGGGAGGTCAGCCAACTGCTTGGTCAATATCTCAAAGCTGGTAAGCAGCAGAACTGGGGGTTGAAGCGGGGTCCCCTCCATAACCTCCATGCCAGTAGCCCTGGTGGTGGCCCCGTTTTACAGTAATGGTGGGGAGTCACTCTTGAATCTGAGTGACTGACTGGCCCACTGGCCCAGAGCAGAGGCCTCACACTGGCCATCTGCAGCCTGGGCTGGGGCCAGAGAAAGATGTGTTTTGTTTGGCCTGCAAGCGGTTTTGCGTTTTTGTTTAGTTTTGCTTTTTTATGGGAGCAAATGTTTATAAACCAGAGTTCTCACAAAAAGACATCTTTTCCCGAACAACACAGATGTGCTGATCTGTCTGCTGGGGTGGGACCTGAGTTTGGCTGTCCCCGAAGGGGGGGGACCAGTGCGCTCCAGAGATCCACAGTCCCTGCCGGTACGACGCCCTCGGCCTGCTGCCTGCTGGCCCTGTCAGCGCTGTGGCACCCAGGGCCGCTCAGCGGCACCGGCCACATGTTCCTGGTAGAGAAAGTACTTCCAGGATGCTGGGAGTAAGGAAGAGTGCTGAACCCATGGCAGAATGTTGCTGTTATCCTAATACATACGGGCAACAGCCAGGGGTTTGATGGGTCCAACAATTCTGGAGCGTGCGGTGTGAATGAACCACGTTCACACACGTGTGAAACGGGTCCAGCTCGCTCCCATCTTTTCCCGCGGCCTCACGGGAGGATACCACACACCCAAGGATCCGACAGGTTGCGCGGCTAACCGGGAGGCTCCGCACAGCTGGAGGTTTGGCCACAGTCCATGTTTGCACTAAGCGCTGCTCGGTCGGACACATGGAACACTAATGACAATCACGTGGCTTCAGCTGCCGAGAAGTAGCCTGGCGCTGATGGGAAGCAAAGCTCTTGAGCGAGCCAATGCAAAGGCACGTAGCCAACAAGTGGGGCGAGAACCTGTGCATTGGCTGGCAATCCAATCTCGAAACACCGGCGAGCCCCCGGGCTCAGACCCTGGCCTGCCCACGCGGCATCTCCGTTAGAGGCCCACGAGGCACTGCAGACTAAATCAAGCCCTCGCTGACCTGCTGATTTTCCCGCCAAACCTCCTCTCTGTCAGCTTCCCTAGCCCAGGCGAAGGCAATACTATTTCCTACCCAAGACTCTCAGCATGACACCCGCTCTTTTTTTTTTTTTCTGTTAAAAGGGAGATTAATAAGTGTTAGGTGTCAAAGGCAAAGTAACATGAAACTCAAGACTTTCTATTTGTTGTCATCGGAAGAACTGAGAGAGAACTGAAGAGAGAACGGTCCTACCACAGGATTCAGTGTTACTGAACGCTGTGTCCTCGTTACTACCGCACATCATCTTGGGGGGTCATCGGCAATGTCCAGCCCACACTGCGAGGGACTCCAGAGCATACGATTCCGGCATCTAGTCCAGTGTCTAATCTGATTCAAGCAGACACAAGAGTGGAGGGGGCTCTGGAGGATGGGTCCCTGGGCGCCAGTCGTGGGGACGGCCTGTCCAGAGAAAGGGAGGGGTGGGGGTTACCAGTCTTAACTGATCCACTGGCAGCTGAGAGATAATAACATTGAACAGCAACCTAAAGAGATTATCATCTCTAATGTATCTGCACATCCTGAATCAGAATTGCTGAGGCCTGTTACTTGGAGACCAGCTTCAGAAAGGCTTAGAGCAAGTATCAAAAGCCACAGACCCCGGGCAGAGCCTGGCCAAGAGAGACCAGTGGACCCCAGAGGGGACGGGAGTTCGAAACTGGCTTTGCCTGTTTGGTCCAGGCCTCCTTGGACTCCAGGAGACCAAGAAGTAGCTGAACAAGTTGGCTACAACCCCTCACCCCAACCCCTGGAGCTGAAGAAGAACCAAGAAGCCAGGGAGAAAAGATTCCTGCAGACATCCCAGAAGCACCTTAACATCTAGTGGAGAGCTGCCACTCTGGACTCCATGGCCAGAGGCACCCCAAAAAACAGAGAACACTCACCATGGTTCAAAGACGGAGCAGATCAATCAGAATAAACCATGTACATGCCCGGGGAAGTAGAGCTGCTCCAGGAGACAAAAGACAAGGCAAACGGAAAACCACACATGCCCTAGAGCAATCCAGGGCAGATGTTTATTGAAACAAAGTCTTCCCCAGTATAGCAGGTGAGTCCCTGTTGAGATGTGAATAGTGGCCTGGAAGACCAAATGGAAAACGATCTCCAAGTATAGAGCAAAAATATAACTGGAGAGAATTCATGAGGGAAAAGGTGAGAGACCTGGAGGCCAGACCCAGGGTGATCTAAACTGACAATATTGGAAGTCCTAGAAGAAAAAGGAACTGATGGAAGAGAGCCAGTAATTAAAAAACAAATAGAAGACAACTCATCTGAGCTGAAAAAAAAGGCCCGAGTCTGCAGATTGGAAGGTCTCACAAAGCTGATAGGAAGAGACATACACATAAGTTATCCTGGTAAAAATCCTTAACTGTGAGGATGACCAACCTCGGACTTCTCAGCTGAAACGTATATGCTAAAAGAGTGGAATCCATCTACAGACCACTCAGAAAAGAGAGGTAAAGGCTCCCAAGTACTTTGCCCATCATTTTTTTAGGGCCAAAGATATTTGCACATGTACAAGACTTCACAGCGTTTATCACCCACATATCCCATCGGTGGAAAACACTTTAGCGGCAAACAACAAACGCACCAGAACTGAGACCTCAGCGTGGGGGGAGAGGTACCAGGTAGGAGACAAAGCCGGGTACAGAAGCCTGGCATACATCTGCCCCCTCCCCGGCTCCTGAACCTAAAAGCGACAAAAGTGTGGACTCTCTGGGGAGGGAACTGCTAAATAAGGACTCTGAAAAGAGAAGGGACATACTATAAGGGAAATTCCCACCACGTCCCAAAGCTAAAAATATTAAATTATTCTAACAAAATCCAGGTGTTGAGGAGGAGGAGAGTGACAGTGTCCTAACGTCTCATCTTAAGTAGGGGACAGGAAGATGATTCTAAGGGTCTCATCCCCCGGAAGCAGGGGAAAGCAGGAAATGGAGCAGATCGGAGGGAGAAATAGCTATTTCATGTTACCTTGCTTTCAAATAATAGTAGAGCAATATGTATTTGATTATGAATTAAGGGGAAAAGAATGTAACCTTTAATAGTAGAGAACTTCCAAATTGGCATGGAAAAAGATGAAACGCAAAGCAATTACATCAAACCAGCACAAACAAGAGGAAAGAAAAACATGGAAATGGCAATGGAAGAAAATTAAAAACATGCCATCAGATGGAAGAAATAAAATCAAGTACAATAGTTAACGAACTAAATTTCTCACTAAAAGACAGAAGATGTCAGATTGGGTTAAAAAATTAAAACTCAAACCAAAACCCAGATACCTGATGCTTATAAAACATAATTAAAATATAGGCATGTATAAATGTTGAAAATAAATTCATAGGCAAATAGATACTAGGCAAATGCAAACAGAAGGAAAGCAGGAATGTCAAAATTAGGGGGGACTTTTACGTGAAATATACTGGAGAGATAAATAAAGATATTTGTGAAGATAAAAGGAATATGCTATGTGAAGAAGTTACAGCCATCAGAAAGCAGTATGCATTAAATAAGAGAAGTTAAATACATAAAGCATGGATCAGAGATGGAATAAATACAATTTTACTGTGGAATTTCAAAGATGTCTGTTTCAGAAATGGACAACTATTAAAGGTAAAAATTAATGAAGGAAACAGAGGAAATGAATAGTATAATTTATTTACTAGAAGCATACAACAATTTACATTCCTTGAACATAGAATGGACTATTTTAAGGACCTGGATCATTTATAAAAATTGATTATCTATTGGGTCATGGGAGATAAAACCCTAACAAATTTTACAAAGAAAAACTTTAGACCACAATCTCCGATCACTAAATTAATAAAATTAGGAATTGAAAAAAGGCGAGAAGAAAAATATTGACTTAGAAATGAAGAAACCCACCCTTCGAGGAATCTGGGTTAAAGAGGAAATCAAAAGGGAAACGACAAAGCGCAGAGTAGTTAGCACGGTGTGACAGTTCCCGAGGGACAGAGCAAGGTCATGCTTGGAGGAAATTCAAAGCCTCTGTGGTTATTAAAGAGGACACACACACACAAAAAAAAAAAATAAAAGAATTTAGCCCTCTTCTTAGGAAATTACAAAAAGAATGAACCCAAAACAAAAGAAACTACGACTGTAAATTAATAAAGTAGAATTAATAAGATTATAAAATAGTAGAATAGCAGAGCATATAAATACAAAAACTGAAAATAAGTGAAATAAAGAGAAAAAGCACAGATACAAAGGTCAGAAACGATACAGGAGCCCCAACCATAGCTTCAGAAGAGAACAATGAAGTCTTAGAAGAACATGGCGCGTAGCCCTATGGCCACCAACAGAAAATCTGATGATGATTCTGTAGCCACATATAAAATGCTAAAATTGACCCAAGAGGAAGAGAAACACTTGAAGGGACAAATTATCATGGAACAACTGGAAAGGTGATCAAAGATCGACTATTGAAAACGGCACTAGGTATTTAGTGCCAGAAAGATTCAGTGTTTAAATGACAGATAGTTCTGATGTTATGTTAAGGGTTCTAGGGCATTCTACAGGATGCAGAGTTAGTTCCCTGATGAATGCTATGAAGCCACCATAATTTTAATTGCTAAAACGTGAAAAATGCCTAAGAAAGAAAACTACAAACCATTCTCATTTATTAAAACGAATGCAAACCTATTTTTGAAAAATTATCAAATTGGATCTAGCTAAGTATCAAAAGAAAAACAGGTTGCAACTAAACCTGTTCGTCCTAGGAATGGGAGGTGGCCCAGTGGCACCAACCACGACCACCACGAAGAGGGGAAAGCCACAGAGTCCCATCAACACACGCAGAAAATTTAGATCACTCCAAATTAAACACCAGGAATAGACGCTAATTACGTATACGAGATAAAAAGTACTTACCAAAACCCAACAGCACACATGATTACATAAACAGTGACACTCTAAAATCATTTCAGTTTTAATCTGGAACTAGATAAAGATGACAGGACTCAACGTTATCATTTATCACGATCCACTACTGCTGACTAACGTAGAACAAGCCAGAAAATGGATGGTATTGGTGTTGTTAGACAAGAGCGAAAATCACCTTTTGGATGATATCTGAGAATCTAAAAAACCTGAGACTATTATTTAAAAAAAGAAAAAGTCTTACTATATTTGATAAGAGAATGCCTGGACTCAAGATATTTAAAATATATATATATATATATTTTTTTTTGTAGCCACAATATCTAGGGATAAATTATAGAAGCAACTTACAGAACCTACACGAAGAAAACTACCAAAATCTTGCTGCCCCCATCCGTTCCATTCCTAGGGATACACCCCAGAGAAATGCGTGTGCGTGTTCCTCGCAGAGTACCAGGCTCAGATCCAGAAGCCGCTCCCAACTGCTTGGAGAAGGAATGAGCAGAATTGCGGCAAGTCACACAATGGGATAATGTGATACGGCAATGAGAAGAAACAGCCACAACTGTACACGAGAGTATGGATAAACCGGAAGGTTAAGTGAAAGGCGCAAACGAGAGAGTACGATCCCACGTACATAAAATACAGAACAGGGCAAACTGATCTAGGCTGCTGGGATTCAGGACAGCGGTTTCACGGGCCGGGGTCCTGACAAAGAGGGCGGTGCCGGCCAGGCTCTGCGTCCCGACTTGGGTGCATTCACTTTGTGAAAATTCATCAGGTAATAATAAGTCAGGATCTGTGGGGGTTCCCCCCGCCCCAAGATCTGTGTGTTTTTAATAGGTATGTTTTACTTCAAAGAAATAAAATCATTTCACCGAAGGTTATAAAAGCAGATTTGAAGAGACATAGGTTCTCGAATGGGAGCACTTCACATTATAACAAATCCCCCTCCACACTTATATTAGAATTTAATACAAATCGTCATCAGAATTTCAACAAAGGTTTAGGGGCTTTCTGTGTGTGTGTGTGTGTGTGTGTGTGTGTGTGTGTTTGTGTGTGTGTGTGTGTGTGTGTATGCTTTTTTATTTTTATTTTTTTTTGGTTTTGTTGTATTTTTTTAAATTGGAAGCTCAACCCCAGGAAGATGTGATATCTCAGACCTCCCACTCCCAGCCTGGGGAGGCGGGAGAGGCTCAGTGCTGGCTCCTTTATCCCACTCTGCCACCCATACCTCCCCCGGCTCTGTTCCCAAAGGTGACAGGAGCACACAGCCCATCAGGTCAGAGCCCGGCCTCGGAGACCTCCCACGACCGTGCACCCCTCCTACTGGGGCCCGGACCTGAGAGGCACCCAGCAGCTGAGGCCAGCAAGTGGTCCAGTGAGAGCACCTGCCTGCTCTCACCCACCAACACCAAAAGGATGAGAAGAATGGCCAGGATCTGCCCTCTGGGCTGTAAAGAATATTTTCATTTCTCAAATTCACCCCTGGCTTTCTTTAAAAGCTTCTCAAACAACGAAGCATTGTGTTATGGGTATCTTATTCGGCATCACACATACCCTATTAAGGAGAGAGAAGAGCTATTCTCTTCTCCCCTTCTTCCAGGCAAAAAAAAAAACCCATGTTTGGAAAGGTAATGCCACTTGCTCAAGGTCACAAGCTGGCAACGCAGTGGTCTTCTGACTCCACGCCCCAGGCTTCCTCCCTGCTAATCTCCGTGATAAGACAGTCACACGAGTCACACGCTGCTGTGGGTGATGGGGGAACGGTGGGGGTGAGGCGTCCTGGCGCCAGACCCAGGGTCCTCGAGGGAGCCTTTTTGGGAGAGCTGGGCCAGGCTCGAGGGGGCCCAGAGCAGAGTGACGCTGTCTCCTGCTCAAACACTTGGCTCCAGAGATGGCTACTGCTGCCACTACTATCTTGTTGGACACTCAAAGGTCAGCAAGAGCGACTCCCCAGCTACACTCCTGGCAGGAGGCACAATGTCGGCCCGTCACCCCTAATCTTCACTGTGGCCTCAGGATCCAGGGGCTGCATGGCACCTCCTTGGGCGACCTGGATTCCATTTGCCAGAAGGGCCCCCGTGAGCAGTAGGGGGCAGGCCGGTGTACCCCAAGGCGGCAGGGTGTCTCCCCTGTGAGGACAGGGCCCATCCAACTCCCCGTGAGAAGGTGCGGCAGGGCGGGGGGTACGTCTGTGAATGCACTTAAGTGTTCCCGACACGGCGTGTGGGTAAGCTGCTCCTCATACGACCAGTCAGTGAGGACATAGACCCCTAGAGAGCCGGGAACCACGGCGACAGCCCTGAGTCCCTGGGGAGGACGCAGGCCCCAGGGCTGGATGGGCTGGATGGGTGAGGCCTTAGCATGTAAGTGTGCCGACATCGTGCTCCATATCACGTTTCATACCCACGATGACTCTCTGAGGAAGGTACTGTTATTATCCCCATGTCACAGAGGAGGAAGTGGAGGCTAAGGGCGATGAGCTCACTTGCTCAGGTTCACGCAGGTAGCAGGTGGCGGAGCGGCCTTCTGCTGGGCTCCAAAGCACGGGGACACCCCATTGCGCCTCATCTCGACCCCCTCCTGGGCTGGCCTTGCTCTGCTT
This sequence comes from Macroglossus sobrinus, assembly GCA_004027375.1. Classification (NCBI taxonomy): domain Eukaryota; kingdom Metazoa; phylum Chordata; class Mammalia; order Chiroptera; family Pteropodidae; genus Macroglossus; species Macroglossus sobrinus. The sequence goes on along the minus strand of PVKZ01002583.1, from coordinate 151,413 downwards.
GCCGCCTTGTGCCCTGCCATCGGTGGAGCCAGTCGGGGAACCTGGGGTCAGGAGCCCTGGGTTCACAGAGGCTGTCCAGCCCAGTCCTGCCAATGCTCTGCCATCCAGAGACTAATCACCAACGGGGACAGAGGACAGCACCTAACATGTACCTTGTAATGTCAAGTATGGTCTCTGTAAATTGTAAACCCAGTTTCAGGCTCGATCAGCTCATCTGACGTGAGAATTCCTTCTCTCCCTGGTGGAGTGGCCATGCCATTGCTCCTTCTGCAGGGAACAACAAGTCTAACCTTTGTCCTCATGACAGGGACTCAGTAAATTGGTGACAGTAGCTGCTACCATCTGGCCTGAAGCCTTCTGGCTCTGTCTGGACTCCAGAAAAATTACTTATGAACCCAGAAATCTAATGGGCTGCTTTAGAATCGGAGAAATGGCAGTCTGGCTGAAGCCGGAGTTCAGGACGAGATGGAGGGTGGGCAGATGACCCCACTAGGTTCTGAAATGACTCCTGCAGGGACAACCCCTGGGCAGCCTTGGGAGCCCACTGAATTCTGCCCCACGATCTGCGGCACCCTCAGCTGACAAGGGCCCATGCCCGGTGTGTCGGTGTGTCGGTGTGTCGGCAAGGGGAGGGCGGGGTGGGGGAGGTGAGGAGACCCACCCCTCATAACTGAGGCTGCTGTCAGGAAAATCTAGCGGGTACTTGACCACCTGGGGTGCTTACATTCACACCCTTCTTCCTGTCTTAGCAGAAGGGGACAATGTTTGCTGACTATTTTGTAAAAGTTAATTGACTGTTATTAAAACATGCCCTCGAGCTTAATGATGTTCTCTATTTTACCATTTACATATTGCAACTCCTTGAGCTGACTCTTCAACCTGATTTCATTTGTGCAGTTTTAAGAACGTCTCTCTTCAGACGCGCGTGCAGATTCGGAGTGAGAGAGAACCGTAATGGAATGGGCGATGTTACCTGCAGAATACAGGCTGCGACATGCGACTTGGGGGCAGACGTCCTAGTTCAAGCACCAGGCCTGCTATTTCCTATCGGGTTGACCTTGAATAAATCATTTAAGATCTCTGACCCTCATCTGTAAAATGGGATAACTCCCACCCAGCCACCTGCAGAGAGATATTATGAGGATTAAGTGAGCTTCTGTGACAGCCTATAAAACTATGTAAGGGGACGTTTGAAACAGAGCATGTGAGATATTTCTCGAACTCAGAGGTAGACTCTTGGATTGGATGTTTGTGGCTTGGGTCTACCTACTTACTTTTTGGCCAGAATCACAAGTTTAGAGTGTTACTCCTCTCAGACTCTCGGTCACTGTCATCAGGTGGGGTCTGAGCACATGGCATTTCCCAGAGTCCCGTGGTTGGTCCAAGGATGGGAAAGCGAGCCAGTCAGAGTCAGCGATAGGCAGCAAGCTTTTTCCTGGGATAGCCAGAGGGAAACTCACGCTTCCCATGGCATTTGGAGCTTTGCTCAGGCCCTGGATGGCCTGGGGCTGAGGCCGCCTTCCCATGGTCCTGTGGGGTGGGCCCCCCTGAGAGTGAAGTCAACACAGACGGAAGCCAAGAGGAGACACACCAAGTGCCGGTATCTTGGGAGCCTTCGGGTGCAGACTTCCCAGTGACAGGTGTCACTAAGTTCCTTTTGTATTTAAGTCCAGGATTTAAGTGAGACCAGGATTTCAACCATTTACCACTGAAAGGGTCTGATACACAATCTGAATAAAAGCAGGGGTGACAGAGACTCAGTATCGGTTTCTGGCTGTTTTCCAAAGGAAAACACTCTGTCCTGTGTGTTCTGCTTTCTACCCAAGAGCCACCAGCGACACCTGTCATCAGCACGTAGGACACCCTCCCTTCCTACCTCTCGGTACCAATCCCTCCTGACAGTTCAAGGCTGGGGCAGACCTTGTTAGTGGCCGAGCCACCCAGCACGTGGCTCCTCTTCCTTGCGGGCCGAGTATCAACTGTGTTCTGGTGTCCGTAACTTTCCTGTTTGGTCTGAGCTCCTCATGTAACTCCACCCGCCTAGCCAGGGGTCGGCTTACGAGGAGACATGTGGCCCAGATCTGTCCGACAAGACAGAGGGCTTCTGAAACGAGGAAGGGTGAGGCCCTCCGTGCCCCTGGACCTCCGAGTGCAAAGCCACGACGTCTGGAGCTGCCACAGCGAGGAGCCAGCTAACGTGCTGTGTCAGGCAGACAACGAAGACAGACAGACGGGGGCCCTGAGGGCTGCCTCGGGCAGCCTTGGCTCTGCTTAATGTCCAGACTTCTTGATATGTAAGCTCACAGTTTCCTACATGGTTTAAGCCATTTTGAGTTGGGTTTTCAACATGAGAGGAAATCCTGTTGACTTTCCTTCACAGCATATCTAGAACCATCTCCCTAAGTCACTGTCGCCCTGGTCCGGGCCACCGCAGCCTCTCTCTGAGTACCCTCAACAGTCCCCTAACCGTCTCCCCGCCTCTGCTCCTTATTCCTGGGCTGTTCTCCACAGTGAGACTGGTCCTTTCCCAGGGCTCTCATAGCGCTCAGAGCCCCAAACATGGCCCAGCCCTAGCCTCCTGGGTCCTCTCCCAACCTCATACCTGCCCCTCCCCATTCCAGCCACACAGCCTCTGTCTGCTCCTTCAACACACCGGAAATGCTCTCACCTTAGGGCCTCTGGACTTTGCATTTTCTGTTCCCTCTGCTGGGAACACTCTTTCTTCACTTCCATACTTTTAAACCTCGGCTTAAATTTCCCTTGGAGAAATGTCTCTGCCCCTTATAAAGTAGCCACTCCTTACGGCCTATTTTTACAGGATTTCAGGGAAGAAGATGTGATTTGGGCCTTGGAGGTGGGGGGAAGGATTGTTCAGGTTATCCTAATCCAGTTGTTTACTGAGCATCTATTATGTGCACGACACTCTGCTAGGCCCTGCAAATTCAAAGACATGGGGCTGTCCACAAGAAGCTTATGATCCAGTATATGAGATGAGATCTGGAAAAAAAATTAAACTTAATCAAAAGCAGTGAGATGTCAGATACGCTGCAAGAGAGAAATGATCTGTGTTCTAAAGGGGCTCAGAGGAGGAGGAAGCACAGCTGAGCGGAGAAAAAGGTGCGGCTTGGGGACAACCATGACACTTTGCGGCCTAGGAGGAGAGGTGGGTGTGACAGGCAGAGATGTGGGGACATGTGGGTGGGGGTTATTCCAGGTAAAGGAAACCATGCGCCCCAAGGCAGGGAGAAGGCAGAGCTTGGGTGCAGGCGGCTCTGTTCTGCTCGGGGTGGCAGCCTCGGCCCAGGTGCTTTAGACAGTGCAGAGGGTGAGGGTGTGTGTGTGTGTGTGTGTGTGTGTGCGCGCGCGTGCACGTGCGGTGGCTACTGAGGGGAGCTGAGCTGGGCAAGGACCGCTTCAGTATGCCTATGAAAGATGGGTTAGACAGGGGACAGAAGAGGAAAAATGGCCAGTTCAAGAGGCTGTTACTCTACGGGCGGGCCATAAAGGAAATTTAACCAGGCAGAGTGGGCATTATTAATACCTTATACTGGTGGCACATGTTGTTTTAAATGCACAAAACATTACACGATAAAGAGGCCTATTTGATTCATTCATTTAGTTAACAAACATAAATTAAACTCGCGCCTGATGCCCAGGGAAGAGAGAGGGGCGGGCTGGACCAGGGGGAAGCATGGTAGGAACGGAAAGGAGAGGCCACCGGGAGAAAGGACAGCGGCAGACTGGCCACAGACAGACCCCCGGGGTGGGGTGGGGGTGCGGGAGGGAGGATCGGAAACACAGAGATCACGGTCCACAGCAGGGCACTGGAGGGACAGCGGTGCTGTGAGCTTCCGCCTAAGAAAGATCCTGGGCAGAGGGAAAGGACTTTGGCTCATGAACGCACCAGCTTCCTGTCTCTCTTGGCCCCAGCCCTGAAGCTTCTTAAAGCTGCACTCAGCCGGGAGACACTGAACTTGACCAGTGGGTGTCTGGAAGTACCTTGCAGTCATGGGCAACGGCCGGGCCCTGGGACTCCTGCAACAGGATCCTTGCTTCTGCGCACAGGGCTCCCATGTCCCCGACTGTGACCTGGGTGTGTTACTGTGAAGAGACACCCTACGGAAGAGGTTTTCTCAACGACGCCCTTTGTGACAACAGCTGGCGGATTTAAGCAGGGGTTTTCTGTAACAGGATCTTCGAAGACAGCATTAGGAGGACCTGAGACTTGTAAGACCTGAGATGTGGCGTGGAGAGGACAGCCTGGGACATCTGCAGGGTCAGCCGTGTCTTCCCTCCGGTCACTCAGGCAGGGACATGCCCCGAGGGAGTAAACCGAGCGGCGAGAAGGCTGACCCAGGCACTGGGAGACCTGCCTCTGTCTCTCACTCACCCAGGGGCCTGCAGAGACCTCAGCGGGCAGGAAGCGGGGCAGAATCACTAAGGAATGGGCTCTGGACTTGGTAGAATTTGGGTTTGGATCCTGCTGCCTCTCGCCCCCAGCATGCCCATTCTAAATTAGAGGCCTCTCATTCGTCTCTCCTAGAATGCCTGCATGGTTCCCAACTGATAGGATTCATCTGTGGTTTATTTGTTGATATGTTTGTCCCTCTACTCCATGACTCCTCATTTCATGCCCGGAGCAGGAGCTGGCACTAAGAACTGTCCTCTATTTGCTGAGTGAATGGATGAAACTGGTGAGCAAGCGACCTGACCTCCTCACGGGGTGTTTCTGGGGCACATGGAGAACTCAGCGGAGTGTGTGCCCGCTGGAAGCACCCAAAGGCCGGTAGCTGCGTGTTAGTGCTCCCCAAAAACAAGGCGCTTGGGCTGGCTTTTCAGGAGTCAGAGCAGGAAGCAGCCAGCCATCTGTCTCGCCCTCCCCAGCACTGTGCAGACAGGAAACCCAGCACAGAGAGGGGAAGTGATTTGCCTTGCTGATCTCCAAGGATCCCCCTCGCCCCCGCCGCCCCAACCTCCAGCTCCAGCCTCTAAACTTGGTCCTGCGGCTGTCTCAATTGCAGTGTTTTTTTAATTCTCAGCGGGTCATGTTTTGACAGAAAGAGTACACCATATCAGTTCTCAAATCTTACTGAGTCCTTGGGGTCCAGCTCAAATGCCGCCTTCTCTAGAAAACTTCCCTGGGGCCTCCGGCACCCCCAAACTGCTCCTTTTATTCAAGTGCCCCAGCCCTCCATGTGGCCCCAGTATTTTCTGCCTTTGCGTTAGGGTGATCAGTGCATGAATCGACCAAATGTTTACCTTTTTAGGTACCCGCATCAGCCCTTCCTTCTGGGTCAGAAGGACATCGCATCCACTTCTCTATTTCACGAATACCTAGGGGCAATGCCTGCCGTGTTGGTGAGTTCACAAATGAGTCGGGCGAACAAGATCTTCTGGCTGCCCCAGGGTGCGCCACCTTTAACTGGCTAGGGCCATGAACTTCTCTGTAATAGACCCGAGCATCACCCCATCCAAGCTGAATCAAAGGGAACATCATCAAGGCCGTGGTTCCAAGACAGATCCATACAAACTGCATTTAACAGCTCCTCACAGGAGAAGGACTACTCACTGATTTCTACAGTGGATAAATGATACCGATGATCAATCAGATCGGCAGCCAGAGCCTTCGGGGGCCACGTCTCCCCCAACCAATGGCGGCAGATGAGGCCTCTTCCTCCTCTGTGCCATAAATCAATGTTGTCTGAGGGCTTCTTCCTAGCTCAGCTGTCCTAAGACTCTAGTGTAAGCTGATCCTAAAGACACGATTTTACTCAGTGAACAGTGTTTTAATAACTAAAACCTGTTCTGGAAATTAGTGCCCGAGAACACCAGTGTTAGAGCAAACCCGAGGGGACATCGGTGCAGCCTGTACCTCAGTTAGTCCCCCACGGGGGTTATTTTCAGAGCTCTCCAGGCATAACGGGGACGGTGCAAGTGCGTGGGGCTCGGGTCTTGCCTTCTGCCTGGGGCAAAGGAAGAAGCGGTGGTGGCTCGGAGCACTGAGGGCCCGGGCCATTTTCCTGACAGCACGGGTGCCTGGCCAGTCTGGCCGTGGGGTCCCGCCCACCCATGCACCACCCGCCTTGGCTCCAGCCTTCCACAGGGAACTCCTGGGTGATGACAAAGGCCTCCTTCGCTGGGCCCTGAGTGACCAGAGGAGGCAGCCAGCAGTCTAGGGCCAAGAGAGTTCTATGGGGGTCATATGATCTTGGAGAATCATTCGACAAAGAGGTAGAAGCCCCCAGGCCTGCAGTGGCTCCCCGCTCCATCACGTGGCCCCAGGACACAGGCGGGGAAGGCGCGTTCTACCACACGGCACTTCTCAGGCCGTGAAGGATTCAGTGTCTTATTTTTGCTAAGCAGAGTCAGATATGTAACTGCTAATCAGAGCTGCTCATCAGCCTGAGGTAGCCAGGGTGACCGCCCGGTCGGATGTAATTCCAGCCAACAGCAAAGACGCTCTGTGGTCTCGTTAGCCCGTGGGGCCTGATCACAGATAGAATCCCTACTAGGGTTTTCTTTTTTTGAAATGCTAAAGATCGTCCGCTGACCTGATTACCACCTTCAAGAACCCCAGGACACACTTTAAGAGATGGGGACACAGGCCTAGTAATACTGCTCCTTAACGAAAGTATCAGAGTAAGGTGGTGAAGATGGCCACCCAGACGGTGGTTCTCGGGCTTCTCTCTCTTTTGTGGACATGTGTTCAAGTAGCTGGTAACTCCCCAAGGACAGGGATCCTTTCCTTTACCTCCAGGACAGTGCCGTGAGTGGCCACAAGCGGGGTCTGGTCACAAGCGGGGTCTGGTACCCGACTGCAATCCTGCCCGCATCGTGCACTGCATGACCACAGACACAGCACCGAGACTCTGAGCCTCTCCTTCCTTACGTGCTGCGAGGGGAGAAGAACAGTACCCTGGGAAACTCTGCCTCAGTTTCCTCAGCTGCAAAATGCAGAATATTTATCTAATAGGGCCTCCCTCGCTGAGTGATTGTGAAGATCAAATGGGTTAATATAGGTAACATGCTTAGAACTGAGCCTGGCACTTAGCAAACGGTCAATAAATATTTTAATAGCTTTATTGAGATATATTTCAATATCTCAATACAATATCTCAGTATCATACAATTCAACTATTTAGAGTTGATATTGATCAGCTTTTGAGATATCATCAAATGTGCAACCATCACCATAGTCAATTCTGGAATATTTTTATTACCTCAAAAAGAAACCCTGTCTTTAGCTCACTCCTCTTCCCCCCGCCCCTTTCCATGCTCCAGCCACCACGAATCTACTTTCTGTCTCCAAAGATGTCTCTATTCTGGACCTTTATTCAGATGGAATTCTGTACTATGTGGTCTTTTCTAATTTTTTTTCCACTTAGCATAATGCTTCCTTGGTTCATCCATGTTTTATCACGTGTCAGTACTGCATTCCTTTCTGGGACTGAATAATATTCCATTGCTTGGAAATACCACATTTTGTTTACTTGTCTATCTGGGTTGTTTTCCAACCATAAAGTTATAAAGTCAGATCATAGTGTCATAAGGTGACTCTATGTTTACTTATTTGAGAAACAGCTGGATTGTTTTGCTGGGCCATTTCGCATTCCCATCATTGGCATATGAGTGTTCTGATTTGTCGATATCCTTGACTAACTGTTGAGCCATACCTTGTGGTTTTGATTTGCATTTCCCTGATGGCTCATGCTATTAAGCACCTTTTCATGCGCTTATGGGACATTTGTATATCATCTTTGGAGGTGTCTTATCCAGATCCTTTGCCCATTTTTTAATTGGGATATTTGTCTTTTTATTATTGAGTTGTAAAAATTCTGTACGTATTCTGGATGCAAATCCTTTATTAGATATGAGTTGCAAATATGTCCTCTCATTCTTTGGGTTGTGTTTGTACTTTCATGATGATGTCCTTTGAAGCACGAAGGTTTTAAATTTTTATGAAGCCCAATTTATCTGTTTTAGTTATTTATGCTTTTGTCATATCTAAGAACCTTTATCAAATTCATGAAGATTTCGCCTTATGTTTGATGGTTTTTGCTTACATTTAGGTCTCTAATCTATTGAGATAAATTCTGTACACGGTGTGAGGTAAGGGTCCACCTTGATTCTTTTGTATGTGGCATCCAGCTGTTCCAATGACATTTGTTGAAAAGGCTATTCTTTCATTATTGAATGGTTTGGGCACCCTTGTAAAAAAGTCATTTGATCATATATGTATGAGCTTATTTCTGGACTCTCCATTCTACTCCATGGATCTATACGTCTGTCTTATGCCGAGAACACACTGTCTTGATTACTGCTGATTTGTAGTAAGTTTTAAAATTGGGAGGTGTCAGCACTCCTTTATTTTTCCTTTTTTCAGGATTCTTTTGGCTATTCTGGGCCCCCTGAAACTCCATAAGGATGTTAGGATCGGCTTGCCAGTTTCTACAAGAAGGAATCTGGGATTCTGATAGGTAAATAATAACTTTCCCCCCCATATTTCTCTTCCTCTTATTACTGTCGCTACTATTACCTTTTAGGCTTATGAGAAGTAAGACAACCATGTGAAGTGCCAGCCTGTGGTAAGAGTTCATTACACGTTGCTATTAGTGTTTTGCTATTACTGCTGTGCCCCAGAGGCTGTCAGGGGTGCGGGCCGAGCGACCCCTGACGCCCCAAGTCTGGTGGTGACGGACACGCAGGCTGCTTCCGGGCATGGTGCAGAGAACCCCCAAGTCCTGGGGCTTTTCACTTTCCCAAGTGTGGCTTGCACCTGAGGCTCGGGCCGGGGCTTGTGCCCGTGGACAGCACGACCTCTGCTCATTTGACGACCACGGCTGTAATTGGGGGCTCCCGTGAATGACATAATCCACACACACTCACTCAAACCACCTCCTCAGCTGCCCTGGCAAGAAGGGACCTCAGACTGCACAGTAAGGTCAGAAGCAGGTCTGACGGAGCACCCGTGATCGCTGGCCATAGCCGCGTCCCGCCATACTTGATTAAGTGAGTCGTTTCATTCTCCATACTGGAAACGAATATATCTTACTACTTAAAAGGAAAACCAGTATCACATGCTTTAAATAGGAGAGAAGCATGAAAGCAAATACAGCGGCAACAAAACTGTACAATAACATCATATAATAAAATGCTCTTTGCTAAAAAGGAAGATTAGCAAGCCTTGAAGGATGTCAAAGACATCCTAGTGCCAACTGAAACTGTCCTTGACTCGATCAGAAGGACTAGAAGAGAACAGAAAGGGGGCTCACTTCCCCCCACTCGATCACTGAGAGGTGTGCTCTGAACAGTCACCCTGGCACCACCACCATTGCACGCCGGGTTGAGGAAGGGGTTTGAGAAGGGATGCCTCAGCCCCCAGCCTTGCTGCTTGGTCATGCTGGCATCCCTGATGGTGGGAAACCCGACACAGGCTCTGGGCACCGTCACCCACCCCAGGGGCACTGCATTTGTGGGGAAAGTTGCATGGGAGCAGCGTCAGAGCACCGCGGGGTGTGCGGAGGGGTCCTGCACGGCCCGCCTTGGGCTGCAGCTGCCAGACTGCTTGGTTCTCGAGGTCTGTCCCTGCTCCACGAAGCAGTGAGCAGAGCCAGGGCCACCAAGCACACAGGGCAGGTAAAGTGCGAAGCACAGAGAGCGCCAGATGGTGCCAGTGCCACCTCCTGGAAGGAGCACCCTTCCCCTGGAGGCAACCTAGCCTTGGCTGCTGCTTCCTTTGGCTGTTTCCTGCCTTCGCCCTCTGCATAGGGGTGGCCTTCCTGAGCCCCAAAAGAACCTGTCCTGTACAGTTTTCCCAGTACTGCTCCCACACCTTGGCTCCGTGGGATGATCTCACTCCAGGAAAACACCTTGGGCTGCGTCGCTGCTCACTACCTCATCACTTTCAGCACCAGGCCCTGAGTAGCCCTGAGCCTGGGGAGGGCGAAGAAGCAAATCTAAGACCAAGCAGTTAAAGCAAGATCAAATCACAGGGCTCTGAGCACTTAGGAGTCTCCGTAGGCATTCTGGGAGGGAACTGACTAAAAGGGCTACAGAAATGGGGAAAATTAGATTCTGATACGGACTTCAGATAAAAGGTCAAGACAACAGAAGAACTGCCATCAAACTGACATGCACAGATATGTTCACATGTGGGACCCACCTCCCAGTGAACACATTAAACAGGGCTATGATGGACTGATGGGACCAAAAAAAAAAAAGCCATCTTAGGGAGCTGGCTGAAAATCAATGCCACCCCAGATGTGGTCACATCTGCCTCTCCACAGACACCTGGCAGTGAGGCAACAGAGGGGGTGCCCAAGGATGGGTTATGAAACTGAATCTGAATACAGGGGACAGCAAGATGCACTCCATATGACCACACAGACAGGCAGGACTGAGGGAACGGTGTCCGCAAGAGAGAGCAGCTTTGGGCGCGTCTCTCACACACTGGAGCCCCCGCACGTCCAAGGCAGAAGAAACCAGTGGGAAGACACTTTCCTGCAGGCTGCTGGGGTGGCTTTCAGACACACCGAGGGAGTCCTCATCCCTCTGGAAAACTACCAGGGGCCGGCGGAGCCCCCGCCCGAATCCAGGGTGCGTTATATGTGAAGCCTTCCTCTTCTTCTTCCTCTCCAGACCACTCGCTAATTCATTTCTGCAGCCGCAGGGGACAACAGCAAGTTGTTATTCTGATTCCAAATCTTGACCTATGAGCACCTTTATGGAGATAGGACTCCTTTTTTGAATGGTTCAAGGACAGTTGCTGAGACCTCCACCCCCAGCCCCGAAAGGCACTTCCGTATTCTCTGCCGAGTCACCAATCTAAGATGCTGTATGCTAGCCATTGCTGTCTTTCGACGAATAAGTGACAATCCTATTCATCTGCCTTGGGAAAGAGATCGATGGCTGACGGCTCCAGTGATAATTAAGAATGACATTTACAGGGGTGCAGCCCCTGGGTTATATGCTGTAGTTCTCACATTAACCAATCTGCTCTAAATATGGAAATTATTAACTTTCCCCCAGAATAAACATGCAGCAATTATCTCTGGAACTCATCACTGAAAAAATTCTTCATTAAAACCTGAAGAATGTGGTATATCTCAGCATCTCTGGATGTAGATTCCAAAAGGGAACAGATATTCTTATTTGGTGGTGCCTTACCAGTCCCTGTGGGCTCAGCATCTGGGGACAGGGCCTGTCCTGTATGTCCCTGGAACCTGGGTTTTCTCCCCAGCTGCGTGAAGCCTAGGCTGGGGAGGGGGGTCACTCACTGACCGGCTGCTTTTCATTTAAACATCCAATTACCAAAGGGAGTTCTATTTAAACACAGTCCCCTTCTCTTTGTGGAGACAAACTTCTCAGTGCTTCTGATTGGCACCAGAGCAATTTCTCCATGGTGCCAGAGCTGTCCTTCACCTTGGCAATGGCTGATGAACTGGGCATACTCATAGTCCCAACTCCATGCGGGGAAGGGTCTCGGTGGAGTATTTGTGACAGGCCAGCACAAAGCTTTCGAAGGTGCCCAGATGTGGGTCTGTGATGTAACGGTAAAGTATATTTTCTCTCATCTCCATCTCTGATGGCAAGGAGAGGGAACTAAAAGGAAAGAGCTTCCGAGAGATCCACGGAACAGACACAGCGATAGGCGAGTATATTTCTTGATATAGGAAAATGTTTATGGTGCGTACTGAACGTAAGGATGGCTAACGAAATAATGAATTCAGTCTGAGGCTAAGTTTTGTTTCAAAACACGTATGCAAATATTGAAAGACGTGTGAAAATATATACACCGTAGTTTCCTCTGAGTAGTGGGAATACAAGTCACATCTATTTCCTTCCATGTTAAAGTTTGTATATTCTAATTTATCTATAATAAACAAGTATTAATGTAACAAAAACACTAATAAGAATAAATGCGTGTGTGGAAGGACATGCTATGCCAATGGTTATGATTCTACTACTATCTGTCTTGTACCCCGGGGTGGAAACAGAAACGGTGTGGAAGCAGAGTTGGGGGGAAACTATGGCTCCTCTGAGCTTGATTTCCAAAAGAAGTACCTTTTCGACTAATTCTCATAGCTATGTTGACATTACTAACATTGAAAACGATTGCCAGTAGGAAGGGAAAGCAAGACTCTGGAACTGAGGCATGGCTCTCACGTGCTTGTCCCCGCCCCCAATCTGGATTCGGCTCCCCGAAGTTAGGACCCAGCTACGCCTCTGAGTGCATGCACGGGCCAAGACATCTGGGCGTCTAAGACCACAAAGGATGCTCCTTACTAGATGAAGAGGGAAGAGTGGGAGCTGCCAACCTGTATCTCAGACTTGCTCAAACCCCAGGCCCTGTTGGTACCCCCCAGGTTGTCGCAGATCGGGGAAGCCCAACTCGGTGGGGCACATGCCTTTTGAAAACATCTTGTGTGAAGTATCAGGAGGATCCCACGGGTCTGCTAGCAAAAGTGGACCCGCCACTGAATGCAGGCACACGTGGGTCACTGTGATGAGGGTCCATGGCAGACGTCCCCTGTCACATGCGTCTCCTCTCTCCCTCACCTCCTTAGAACACAGTGGGATGGATGAAATGATGGTTCTGGCTCAAAGCTTCGGGGAAGATGGGAAAAGGAAGGCGCACTCTGGCTAGTTATGGATTATACGTCCGAGTGGTATCCCAGGTACCTAGACGTTGAGCTCGGCTTTTTTACCCACTGCCAGCTGGCCTTGCCACATGCAGCTGCTACATAAACAGACAGAAAAGGATTCAAATTTTAATTTAGATGACTTTGTGCTCCATGATGTGTCCTTTTTTTTTTTTTTTTTTTTTTTTGGAGCCAGAATGTTTGTTATTTCTTTGCAATTTCAGAAGTTATGAAATGATTCATGGTTTTGTTGGAGCTGAAGTCAACCCAATCCATTCAAAATTGTGAACAATCTCTGTTATTGTTAAGAGAGAAAACGCCACGGCATCTGTGCTTCTCCAAAACACATAGGGGGAGCATTCCAGTTTGGAACTGCAACGGCTGTGCTTTCCCCCCTAGAGTTAAATTTATACAGACTGATTTCCAGGGGGATCCGTTGCATTCTTCTAGCTGGAACAGTGGGGTGGCCCCAGAATGCATGATTTGTCCTCTCTCGAACACAGGGCACCTGTGCGGTAACACCCCGGACACCGGTAATGACCTGGTAAATGTCTGTCCCCCCTGCACAAGGGCAGGATTCTTGAAAGTAGCCCCACATCTGTCTCAGTAACCCCAATATGCAGCTCTGTGAATGGCACATAGTAAATGCTAATAAATAAATATCTGCCAAAGGACTGCACAAATCCCAGAGGCTAACGTCATTTCTCTTTAATTCTGTGGTTCTTCCTATTCTTTGCGCCACATTTATTTGCGTTGGTTGATAAAATCTACAACTATAAGACAGATCAATCTAAAAACAAAAGATAAGGAGAAGAATAAAGTGATGATGACAGCAAAAACTCTCTGAGTGCTCGTATGAGCCAGGCAAAGCGCTGAGCACGTCACGTAGAGCTTTCCACTTGATCCTTGCGACCCACCTTATGGACAGGCTACTGAGGCACAGATAAATAAACGTACCCAAGATCACCCCATGCAAATGTATCAACCCACATACTCCAGCAACATGGCCATCGGTTAAAGATTTCTGACTGCCTTCGTCAGCATGTATCAGGAATCTGAAAATATTAAATGATGGTCAAACCTCATCCCCCATTGGTGAGTCTGACTTTGTGATGTGAACAAAAGTCATTCAAAGCCATAAGGTACGTGATGATTACAGAGGGTCGTTGAGAGTCTGGGAGCCAAGCGGCTGGTGCGATGATCATGCCAGGAGACCACTTGGCTCTGCCGAGTCATGGACCACCCTGCTCAGGTCACTCACTCCGGCCGAGAAGGAACATGGGAGAAACAGAGCCCTGGACCGTGAGTAAGGAGGCCTGTTTACGGGATGACCAAAGACCGGCACCTCATCTCTCTGAACCTGGCCCATTGAACTGACTCGGCTGGCCCGGACCGGTGCTGTTGAAGTGTGTTTGGAAGTCATGTTTGGGAATCTCTAAGGTCCCTAAGAAGGGCACCGGTACTTTCTCTTCCTCTCTTTCAGTCCACCTTTGATGGCTAATTCCACGGATTGGAACTGAATGACATGCATATGTGTGTGCTGTGGGCGGAATAGAAAAAACACAATTTAACACGACCTTTCTTTTCCCCAATGTGTTCTATTTTGCAAGTTGTGCCTAAGGTTCAGTTCTTCCATTTAAACTGCAGCCAGAATTGCCCATACCACTCATTTCTTCTCCCCAAAGGAGATCAGGGTGGCTTTGCCAGAAAAGGTCAGCCAGTTCGGCAGCGTCAGGAAAGCTCTGGGAAGCAACGAGGGGAGAAGCTTCCTCTTTACCTAAGAGGTGGGATCAAGAACGAACACCTGAACTCAAGGGGAGACCCGGGCTGAAAGACACTTTACCTTCAGACTGATGGGGCTATGACTTGAAGGTCACCATTTCAGGCGAAAACAAGGGAGTCTCGATCCCACTTTGTGGTCATTTCAAATGAACAAAAGAGTCACCTGAGTCATGTACATAAAGTGCCACTCCACTTCCCTGCTCGTTTTAGACATGGCCACGAGAGCCACACAGGTAGAATGGTGAAGGTAAACATCCCACTTCTCTCCTGCCAGAGTCACTGCACGTTCATCTTAGTCCAACGGGCAAGCGGCAAGCCACAAGGCGGGGCTGTCCTGTGTGAGCTGCAGGACAGAGCTGGGTGATGCGGGCAGAGGGAGAAGGACGCAGAGGCTGCAGCCGCACGGGACAGCCAGGGAGGCCTGAGGCGGGGTGGGGCATGCTCCCCGTCTCCATCGAAGTCCCACAGAAAGTGGAAGGTTCCCTGTCAGCAAGCATTGTACCGTGAGCGCTGCCTTCAGAGACAAGTTTTAGATTTTGATGTGTGCTCAGAGGGGAAGCCCCAGGAGCCAAGAAGAAATGGTGGATGGGCAGAGGCTGTCCCAGTGGAGGCCACCCACCTGGGCTGCTCTCCAGATACGCTAGACCTCCCTATGTCCTTGTGGTCTCTGCGGGCACCGCTCCTCACCTATGAACAGGCTGGCCTACAGGCTCTCTCTAAGATTCTAAATCTGCATCAAGTTTCTGGATGATCTACGTGGACTGAGACTTTTATTAACATCTTGAAGCCATCTACGATCAAAAGAAGGCTGTAGAATTTCTGCGAGGGAGCCAAATGCTAGAAGAACTACCTCATTTCAATCGTCAGCATTCAGGAGGGCATGAACTTTTATACCCTTGCCTCTCCTCCTCCTCCAACTGCACCCTGGGAAGTCTGAGTTGTGGCTAAGCATCTCTACCTGGTCATTTATGGCACTCTAGCATCCGGTACCATATTTAAACTCCCTGAGGAGCTGGGGGTGAGACAGACATAGAGTTTTCAGGAGAAGCTGGTGGCTGAACATTAACTAGCCAGGCGCACCACAGCTGCAGATGGTCATGTGCTCAGCATCCCAAGTGAAACGGGGCCTCTGACCCAGATGGATGACTAGGGCGGGAGAGGCAGACCGATTTCCTCGATTCTTAGGGCCAAAATGTATTCTCTCAGAATCTTTGAATTGGAAAGGGCCCCCTGCACACCCAGCGTGGTCATCAGAACAGGGGTGTTGGGGAGTGGAAGGGCTGGTCCTATTCTGAACCACCCACTCAAAAGAACTCCTGTACCCTCAAAGACTCTGGAAAGGGGAAGAGAATGACCCCGGGACTGGGGAAGAAGGGAGCTGCAGAAGAGAGAAGCTGAGTCAGCTGTGAAATAGTTCACAGGCTCGTCCAGGCTTTTGCCTTTGGTGAGACGTCCCCAGCCTGGCTGTTAGAACCGCATGGGAGAGCCCGAGGGACTGCAGGCCTGGCTGAGTCACAGCTAGCCCCTCTCACTTTCTGAAAGACAGCATTCAGCTGCAGGCCTGGAGAATCTGTGTCTACCCCTCTCCAGAGACGAGTCTGATACACACCCGCCTAAGGACATTCTGGGCCAGAGGGCCAAGGCCATGAACTTGCTGGTCACAGAAATTTTGCTCAGGCCTGTGCCACTTCCTAGACTGGCTGCTACTCGGTTCTCTGGCCACAGAGGGTGAGACAGGGTCGACTCTCCTTGGGGAGTCACCTCTCACCTCCAGCAAGAGAGCAGGAGGGCTGGGGCACTCACAGTCCTTACAAAGACCTAACTCTGGGTAAGCCCTGGCTTCCCGAGGACTGGAACGATGCAGGTGTGGCTGCTGGACGAACGCGCCGCCATGGAATAGACTGGAATCAACCTCCTGGCTTGGGCGCCTGGGCGGGGCCCGGGCTGCTGACGGCAAGAAGAGGCCAGGACGGATCAACATGACACTTCCCGACGAAGCCGGGTCAGCACAGGGCCCGGCCTGCTTATTTTGGTCCAGTGCCTCGGCTATGTTTCCTCAAGAGGGGGTAACATCAACATCAGCAGGCCAAGGGTTCACGGCCGTTTGTGGTGTCAACCGCAGAAGAGGGAATGCGAGCCTTTGCAGGGCAAGAGTTCAAGGTGGCCAAGGGGCTCTCGGCCTGCTTTGACGGCTAACGGCATCTCCCTTCCCAGAAGCAGCTCCACGGGCAGCATCTGGCCTGCGAAACTCCAAAGACAAATGGTTCTCACGCCGGCAACTCTGGCTGGGGCCAACACACACCTGGCGTAGTAACCAGGAATAGAAGTCCACGGGCTTGGAGCCTCAAGGCCCGAAATGCTCAGATGACACTGCCACCTTCCAGGAAATCACCTCACGCTCTGCTTCCGAGTTCCACCCCGTGACTTGCCTCCTCTGGGGTGCTGGCTCCTCATTCATGCACAGAGATGACAGGGCAGAGGCAGAAAAAGCCTTGCCCTGCAGAAAGCAGCTGGTTTTCAAGCCGGTGCCTACTCTGCTGGAAACCGACGCTCAGAAATGCGCTTTGCTCTCCATGCAGGGAAGCCCATCCGTTCATTTTTCTCATTCATTCATTCATTCATTCGACCACCCTTTACTAAGTATCAACTATGTGCCAGGCCCTGTTCTAGACACTGGGGATGTAGGAGCAACCAAAACAAAGTTGCTGCCTACACACAGCTCTTATTCTAGAGAGAATAATATCAATAGGTAAGTGCTCGGTAAGTGCTGGCTTTGAATTGGACATCATTCTAAATGCTCAACGTGGATCTCACATAATCCTCCAAACGACCTTAGGCAGGTACTACGCACACCCCATTTTATAGGTGAGGAAACTGAGTCACGGCTAGATACCGTGTCTAGCTTCCCCTGGCGATGGCAGGATGCAGACGCAGTTAGGTACAGTGATAACTCCGCCTCCCACGCCACGTGAGCATCACTGAGGCAGCTTCTTAATGGTGAATTCCTTTGGGCCCGTCTTAAAAGCCCTTTGTGTGCTGAACGTGCTTTGCTATGCTCACAAGATGGAAAGAGCCCATAGGCTTTCTTGGGACAATAAAACCGGAATCACAGAATGGAAGCCGTTGTTGTCTTTGTGAAGCTCTCTTCCTAGTCAGAAGAGCCAAGAGCTGGTTGGAGGGAGCCCCCAGCCCTTTTGAGGGGGCCTGTATGACATACTTTCCCAACATATTCTACTATTAAAGAAAACCCCAGAATTGTGTAAAATAAGGAAGAGAAGGTGAGTGTGACCTTGTGTTGAGTGATCTCGCTGGTCTGTGGTTGGAGGAAGACCAGCTCTGTGAGAGGCCAACAGGTTTTCACGCAAAAAGAGTTCTGAGGCCAAACAAAGGTAGGAAATTCTGCATTAAACACAAAAAGAGCTGCCCGCTAGGATCTCTCTTCACTATAGAACTTCCAAGCCTTTAATGTGCTCAGGTCTCTGCGTCTCTCCATGACAGGGATATAGGAGGCAGCCTTGTTTACACTTCCCTCACCTTACAAATGTTTGGGGGAGGGGGGAGGAGGGACTGTAGGTACAGAACACATGTTGGAAGCGCATGGAACCACAATTCCGAGGACCATGAGCCTGGGAAATGCCCGATTCACTGGAACTACTTTCTCTAGCTGCAAACTCTACTTCACTGGCACATTTCTGTGAGGCACCACCTTCTCCAGCGATTCCCTTAGTTACAAGGCTTGAGAGGGCCGGCTGTGTTAGAGCAGTCGTCAGAAGCCCCTTGCCAAGAGTTGTATTTTTTTTTTTTTTTTCTGTTAGGGAGGCTCTAGGAGGGGAAGAATATCGAAAGATCAGCAAGAGTTAAGTAAAAAAAAATTTTTAAAAAGCAGGTTCTCGTCCGGGTTCTGCCGCCGTCTGGCTGTGTGCCCTCGGGTAGGTCCTGTACCCTCTCTGGACACTGGTGTCATTCCGCCGTCTGCAGTAGGTGAGAATGGACCAGATGTGCTGGGGTCCTTCCAGCTCCACGTCCTTTTTAAAAAAATTTTTTTTTGCTCTGATCTGCCACCCCAATGGGGACCGTGCTGTCGGGCAGCCATGGGGATGACACCGTAACTGAGATACGCCTATCTCCTGGGGTGAGGCTCCGCCTTGCCGCTGGCCCTGCCCTGCTGGGTAAGAAGAGTACTGAACTGAGCCTCACAGGAGCAAAGGCCCTTTGGGAAATACAGGTTGGGCCACCAGGGAATCAAAAATCCTTGACTTCAGATGCCAGTGTCTCGTATCCAGCCTGGTGTTTTTTGAAATCACAAGTGAGACCTTTGAAGCAGCTCTGCACAGAGTCTGCCTTCAGACAAGTATTTGAGGCTCAGAAAGCAAGAGAGTGTTCGCTTTCTTCCTTGACCCAGTCCCTCCCCGGTGATCTCTCAGATTCTACTATCTCTGCACCCCGCACCCCCCCCCCATCTCCTATCTCCTCCCAGGTCCCCAGTGCTAGATGCCAGTCCCTAAGCATGTCCAGGCGCTCCACGGCCCTGAGTCCTGCACACGTCCATCCCCTATTTCTCAACCTTTCCCAGAACTGCCCAGTTCTTCCCAGTACCCGCACATTGTGCCCAGTTCTCCCTATTCTCCACAACCCCCCATTCCTCCTTTCACTCATTCAACAGATGGTTATTCAGCACACGGAATATTCCGGGTACTCTTCTGGGTTCTGGGGACACGGCAGTGAGTGGATGCAGACCCAGCTCTCAGGAAACACGTAAGTTCGAATGGGAAAATAGAAAGGAACAAATAAATACATGAGAGGTGGTGATCAATGCAGAAAAACCAAGCAGAGTAAGGGGAGAAAGTGATGAAGAATGCTATTTTAAAAGACAGCATATCACAGACGGCCTCTTGGGAGATGTGACATTTGGTCAGAGACCTGGATGAAGAGACGCCCTTCCCTGGGTCAGAGTGAAACAGTTCTGAGCCACCACCTCCCAATGGCTTTCGAAGCCAGCCATCTTGGGTTTCAGTGGGTTGGGACATGGCTGGGGAGAGGACTGGGCTGGGTCACAGAGAGTAAGTCAAGCTGCCCAAGTCGTGGGGGCAGCCTCTTTATAGACTGTACACATCCTCATCCTCCTTGCCTGTCACTGTGATTCTGAGTTCTGGCTTCATGATGTCTCCATAGGGCGGGAGTTAACTGAACAGGAAGAGCTGCCCAGAGCCTCAGCTGTTTCCCGGGCAGCAGCTACGCAGCCGCTGGACTGTGAGGTGGGACCAACAGCGCACCATGCCTGGGGCCTCTGTTTCTGCCTCTGGGCCGCAGTCTTCCCGGTGTGGAATGTGAGGGCTGGATGGTCTCTAAGAGCCCTGACAATGCTAAGGCGCTGCACGACTCTGGCCCTGCGTGGGCTGGGCTTCCATGAAGGGCAAACAAGGGAGGGAAGAAGCCTCATCTAAGTCAGTAGACTGCCTTTCCTCCCACGCCAGGGAGGATGGTCAGAAACGCAGTCCCTGGAGCACTGGCCCGAAAAGACGTCCTTCTCGGAGGCCCTCAGCTCTCCGACCTTAAAGTCTTGTGGGCTGATGCTCAGTGGTCCCTTTCGCATACCACGCTGGACCTCTGGTTTATGTAAAACACAACATAAATGTTATTCCAACAGCTTCTGGGATATGTTATCCTCTCCCCACCCACCTTCTGACTGGGGATTAAGGGCAGAGCTATAAAATCTGCTTGAGAGGCAACCCCTTATCAGAGGCCGAGCCAGGCACTGTTTGCCGAAGGCCCCGTTTGCCCAGGTGCAGCCGCCACCCCGCTCTGAAGCGACAGATGGTCCGGGCTTGGAAGTGAACATCCCGTTTCCTCTGGACAAGCCGTGTTTGCACAGGGACAAGCGGCAGGAGATGCCACTGCCCCTGGCCCCACACCAGGCACTCTGGGGCCTTTGCACACTGGGCTGAACGCCTCCTGCGTGTACAAAGCTCACACCAGGAGAATACCACCCATGAGATAAATGCAGAGCGGCAGTTTTAATTGACGTTTCTTTTTTTAACTATGTAAGTGGCTAAACAATCAAAAGCATCATTTAAAAACAGACAAGAGGAGTTTTACTATGTGAAAGAAATGCAAAAATTCGCATGAATTTTAAAAATAAGAAGCCAGATGTCAAGGAAACTCTGGGCTCGAGGTGGGCTGCGTCAGGCAACGCCCTTCGACCCCCCGGTACATGCTCGTCCTCCTCTTCCACGAGGGCTGCTTGGCAGAAAAGCATGAGACGCTCTGGGAGTGTGGAGAGTTGGGCTTTCTTTCGTTCCACAGACTCACTGTGTGCCTGCCACGTGCTACACATGGTTTTAGGCACGATGGAGTTAGAAGCCCTTGAGTTTCTGGGCCTTAAGGTATGTGTGTGATCTCTTCAATGGAGATAATGCTATTTACCGCATTGGGCTATTGTGAAGATCAAATTAATTCTGTCTGTCTATCTATCTATCTATCTATCTATCTATCATCTATCTATCTATCTATCTATCTATTATCTATCTATCTATTATCTATCTATCTATCTATCTATCTATCTATCTATCTATCTATCTATTTATCATCTCCTAGAAGAATGCCTGGTAGTCAGCAAAGATCCAATTCCTTGCAGCTTCTGTTTCCCAACCATGGGTAAAGATGCTGGTATCTTTCATCAAAGCAGATATTCCTCAAAATGATTCCCCCTCAGCCCTCTAAATCCTCCTAGAAAGCACCAAAGTCATTTATCATTTCTCCTCCAGCACACAAGTTTACTAAGCAGCATTAGGTTACATAGAGAAAAGGTTAATTCATTCAATCAACAAACATTTATTGAGTTCCTACTATGTGCCAGACACCCAGCAGACGACCCTCGTTCTCATGGAGCACACATGGGGTAAGATAGAGAGCAAAAAATATATAAACATGTCAGGTAGCAGTAAATGCTTTTAAGAAATACAAAGCAGGGTAAGGGAAGAGGTGATAGCAGTGGGGATGGGATGCTAATTTACACAGGGGAGTCTGAAAAGACCTAAGAAAGTGACATTTAAGCAGACCTGAAGGAGTGAGGCAGTGAGCTGAGATGTGCTCACAGCACGCAGCAATTCAATTAGCAGACCTGCTGACCACCTAGTGTTAGCTTCACTGTGCTGGCTCCAGGCCAGCCAGCTCGGGGTGGGGGTGGTGGTGGGGGAACGGGCGTGAGTGCCCCACCGTAATCTACAGGGTAAGGAAGAAAACATTACAATTCCTAGTTATAATGATGTTTAGTTAACGTATATATTTTTTCTGTTTGTCCTTATGCATTTCAATATACATAATATTAAAAAAATGCTATATATATTTATATATAGAGAAAGAGAGCGAGAGAGAGAGAGCGCGCAAACAACTTTTACTGAGGAGGGGCAGAATCCGAAACGCCTGGCGGGCCCTGCTGCCCGCTCTCCGGCCTGGCTGGGGCCGGGACTCGGCGGGCAGCTTCCTCTCTGGCTGCACCTGGAGCGCATGGACCTGTGCAGAGGGGGCGGGCCGGCCTTCCTCCCCGGCTTTGGAAAGCACCATCGGCCTGGAGCCGTGCTCGGGGCCGCCTGGTCATGCCAACTCGGTGGTGAGCGCTTCCTGTCAGTCCTGCTATGCCACTTCAGGTGACCAAGCCCCTCACAGGCCTCTCAGTCCAAGGGAGCCAGGCAGATGGCGGCGGCGGCAGCGGGCCCTGCTCCTCCCGCCTACCTGACCGCAGATTCCACTCGGCTCCAGCCGCATGTGGCGAGGCCGAGGTGCACGGTCACATGGATCATATCACCAGAAAGAAAGGCCAAAGGGGCAGGTGGAGAAAAACAACACCCCCGAGCCTCACTGTGTTCGCAAAATAACACCAGTAACGAAGCCAGGGAAAGAGCAGGGGCGGTGTCGGCATTTGTTGAGTCAGGAGGATCACAGTCCTGACCGCTGAAGTGCAATGCCACCCTCAGCACTGGTGCCGGTCGGGAAGGGAGCAGCTGAGGGTGCAAACCACTCACGCCCCAGACCCCAGAGGCAGGGACCTGGCGTGGGTGGCAGGGGGGAGGTGGAAGCCATGTGGCTCACTCCCTCGCGTGCGCGAACCGGGCCCAGAAGCAGCGTGCAGAGGCCACTACGCCTGGGGTCCTCCAGAGCAAGGGACCCTGCCGTGCCTCCCGGGCCAAGTGAGTCACACGAGTATAAAGTGGGCAGGTGCGGGGACAGGAGGGGATGCAGGTGGCGGACGGGGATATACTTGTCTAAGGCACTTACATTTCTTCTTTTTTAAAAACACCGTACAGGCCAATAAAACAAAATGAAACAAACAAGAAAAGCAAAAGCTCCCTTTGTCCGAAACAAACAAACAAACAAACAAACAAACAAACAAACCCCGAACCTCACGTAACACATCTGAGTGTGGGATGTGCTCTCTGGGCAAACACTCAGCAATCTCAGCTCTGGCATGAAGCCTTTTCGAAACTTTCTAAAGATCCACTTTTCAAATCCCTGGAAATGCAGAGTGATGACGGGACGGTTTCTGGGGACAGTATGTGCAATGGTTAGGCTCCTGGAGTGACATCAAACCAAATTAAGTTCAAAGTCAGCTCTGCCATTTCCTGCCTGTGGGACCTTGGTTAAGTTTCTCAGCCTCTTTAATCCTCAGCTTATTGTTCTGTAAATGGAGAAGAAACCACCAAACCGGGAGCTACTGGAAGAATTAGCAATTAAACGAGATAAAGTACACCAGTGCCCACAACGTATAACACCGATGCCTGATACGCGCCCACAACGTATAACACCGATGCCTGATATGCACTAAAAACCAACACGGCCAGAACAGACCAGTTTTCCCCATCACTACCCCATCCTATTTCTCTCCGCCTCTGGTCTTTCCCACTCAGCTGCTCGGACCGCAGACCCTGGAATGCTGTTCGGGTCTTCTCGCCTGCTCACCCTCCGTAGCTGAGCACTCGTGTGCCGGAGCTGGCTCAGACTGGCCCACAGGAGCTAACTGGGCATCATTTACTATCGGACTAGGAGCTTCAAATCAGCCATGGTGGGAATATCACACCACACAAATCGGCACACTCTGCAAATGAGGCTTCCCCTCTCCCACCCAGCTGGCTCACTGGCACCACTGTCCTCGGCATAAGTAGGCCCTCCTGACTCTAGCCACCACCTGTCCCACCTGGAAGACAACGATGGCCTTCTCCATGTCCCTGCGTCTTCTCTCGCCCCATCCTATGCCCATCCTCTGCATCGCAGCCGGAGAGAACTTTCAAAGTATCAATCAGACCATCTCTCTCTTCCCTTTAACTCGTTCCAATGGCTTCTCGACACATTCAGAAACAATCCGTGAGGGCTCTGCCTGCACCATCGGCCCCTTCCTAGATCTCTGGCCTCCCTTCATGTCCCACAGCCTCCCCTCCCGCTATCTGGCCCCGGCCACCATGGTAGCCGTCGGTCTCCAGGTCCTCACGGGCTCACCACTCTCTCTGTCTTTGGAGAAGTTCCTCCCCCAGATCCTCGCATGGCTGCCCCATCTCATCATCAGAGTCTAATCTCAGATTTCACTTCTTAGAAAGCCCTCCCTGACCACCTTAGCTAGCGTCCATCACATTTCTCTTTTAGATTCTCTTCACAGCATCCAGTAGCCAAAACTTATTGTGTGCTTGTCTGTCTTCCCGAAACCAAAATGGCAGCTCCCTGAGGGCAAAGCCTCTGACTCTTGATAGCTCCATCACCAGAACCTGGAAGCACACACAGCAGACACTCAGGAAGTACTTACTGTCTTACTGACAGTAGGGCTATGTGATTATTCCACTCTTTCACCCTTCCCAATGAGATGGCTTAAATGCCTGCCATATTCTGCTCTATGGAGATATAATGGCTCTGCCTGTGGCTGTCTCGTGTCAGGGGCAGCCTGGCACAGACAGCCTCAGGGCCCAGAGATACTGGGCGCCACCCCATTCCACTAAGGCTCTCAGGGAGATAGAGGACACTACCAGCTGCCCAGAAAGATCCCTTTGGCTGCCAAGCGGCTCTCAGCCTAAGCAGAGCCAGGGACAACAGTGCCTCTCTGTCCCTGAGGCTGACAGGAATGTTCTCAAGCCATCCTTCTGAAAGGGGCCTGGAGCTCGGGGGTTGTCGCTTGAGATTCTCGAGGTGTCCAGATGGGTTACAGATGGAGCGAATGAGTCTCAAGGAGCCACGTGGCCCCTGGTCCTATAGCGCTATAAGTATAAACAGGCAGACGAAATGCAAGTCCTCTAAACCTTATGTCAGAGCAGAGGCACAAGCAGGCCTGGGACAGGCTGCTGCCCATTGGGAAAGCTGCCCCATGGGAACATGCAGAAGCCTGAGGACTAGCGGCAGCCAGGCCTTGCCGAAGGCCACCTCTGGGGAGGCAGGGTGGGGGCTCTCGCTCCTCTCCTCGGTGTTAGCTCCTCTCTCCAAGCCTGAGCCAGGCGCCAGGGTCAACACCTCCACCTCCAGCCTCTGGCTCGGCTGAGACCACGGGGTTGAGAAACCCCTACAGAAATATTCAGAAAAACAGTCTGGTGCTGAGGAAGGCACAGGCTACGTTCTGGGGCTCTGCCATTATCTGTCACTCGAGGCAGGTCCATTCTCCACTGAGCCTCACACTCCCAGCTGTGAAATGTGGGGCTTGGACTGATGGTCTCTGAGAGTCCCTCCATCTCTGACATCCCCGAGTCTGAGGTGCTCGTGTAAGTCAGGCACTCTTTCTGGTTCTTAGTTATGCTTTCAACATATACTTACCGAGCATCTTCTCCAGGCCAGGTACTATATTAGAGACTTTAGGGGAATGAAAGAGATGAATAAAATGCGGTCTTTTCTCTCGAGGAGTTTTGAATCTTATTCCTCGGGCAAGTTACTTAACATCTCTATGTCTCAGTTTCCTCGACTGCAAAACAGGTTTGATAACAATTCCCACAGCTAAATACCAAGTAAGCACTTAGCCATGCGCCAGGACCTGTGCAGAAGGCCTTTGTGTTCAATCCTCACAGTCCTAAGGCAGGTTCTTCTCCTAGGTCACTGTGAGAACCAGAATAACGACCTCCCAAGGCTCCGCGCCCTAGCCCCCGGAGCCTTGCACAGCAAAAGGGGGCCCTGCAGATGTCTTTAAGGTTAGGGACACTGAGATGACAAGGTCATCTTGCGTAACTAGATTAGGCAGACCCGACCTACTCACGTGAGTCCTTAAAGCAGAGGACCTTTCCCGACTCAGTCAGAGAGAGATGCAATGACAGAGGAGGGAGCAAAGAGAAGCAGTGGGGAAGAACTTGGCTCTCCATGGCTGGCTTTGAGGATGGAGGAAGGGGGCGACAAGCCGAGGAACGCGGCAGCCTCTAGAAGCTGGAGCAGTCCTCAGTTTACAACCAGGAAGAAAAGGGGGGGGTCTCCTACAACAAGGAATTGAATTCTGCCAGCAACCCCAAAGAGCAAGAAACGGATTCCCCTTTAGAAACTCCGGAAAGGAACGCAGCCTGCGGATACCTCCGTTTTAGCCTGGTGACCTATGAACTCGAAGATAATAAATTTGTATCGTTTTAAGCCACGAAACCTGGGGTAACATGGGACTGCAGCAGTAGTAAGCGATGACAGCTACCCCACACCCAGGTGTCGGAGCGGTGTGCTGACGCCCCGGTGCCAGCCCTGCACGTGGGGCCCCCGTGTGGGGCGCAGACACTCGAGCACACTGTGGCACTCATCTCACAGCGAATGCATGAGACAGCGACTCCCCGTGCTTGGGACGGACCGCCTGGTACACTGCAGGCGCTCAACATATATTAGCCATTATGATCGCTTTCATCGTCAGTTCTTAAAATCTAGTAGCACAGCTATGTCACAGTTTCCTCACGTGTCGAATGAAGGGACGGGACCATGTGCTCTCTCCCAGGCCCACTCTCCCGGGTTGATCCCTGGCTCACTCCGTTTCTGCATTTCCACCTGAGATGGAATCTCAGGCTTCCAGGCTCCAGGGTGGGCCTCTAGCCTGCGGTGAGGCTGACAAATCCCCTGCCTCTGGGCAGCACACGTGAGGGGGAAGGGCTTTTATGCTCTATGTTGGAGGCCACCAATCCAGGGAATCACAAGGCTCCTGGGTTTAGGGTGGCATTCTAATCCAGGTCCTCACACCACACAGGCTGCAGAGGGGCACACCCCAGGCCCATTCGAGGGTTTATTTTAAGGATACCTTAGATGGGCAGCCCACCACCTCCTGCTGCAAACAACCCTAGTATTCTCCAATTTCTGGGGATGAGAAGGGTTCTCTCCCAACCTCGTGGATCTGATTGCAGAAAAAAATGAAAAAAGGACTGCAAAGCACGTTGCAAATCAAGGAGGCTGCCTCACTTGCCCTTCAGAACTGCGAACACGTTGCTGCTCCCTCCCTCCCACTGACATGCTCTGTTCTTAATAAGGCTCCCATAACGATCTCTCCTTAGAGATAATCATAGACTCTCAGGGGCATGCCACTCTTAGCTGTCAGCATCATTTAGGAAGACCTTATAAAGGCTTTAAAGCTCCTGTTCATCTCAAAGCTCAGCTCTCTTCAAAACCTTGTTAAATCCCATTGCAAAACTTCTGTGCTCGACTCCCAGCTCTTTTCCTGAGTTTCTCCCACACCCCGCCTGGCACCCTGCCATCCCCACACAGAAGGGCAGCACTTATAGTCTTTGGAGTGCCATCACTGGCTCTGAGGCTGGTCACCTTTCTCTCTGCCTGGGGATGAAAAACCGAAGACCGGAGGGCACAGGCGTGTGCACAACTTCGCTGAAATGATAACAACAACCACAATGTCACGTCTGTGCTCCTCCATCTGCGGCCCTTCCTGTCGTGTTTCTGGGGCTGCCACTGCAGTCCTGGTGTTGCTCAGCGTCAGGCTGGTTGATATATGATTTTTCTCTGCTTTGTGTTTTGGACTGATGAGGGCCTTCTATGGTTCTTGGGCTGGACCTTGGAGGACCCAAGGCACCGACCGAGGCCTTGCCCCAGTGACAGGAGCCATGTAGCAGGATCCCCACTGGCCTAGGAGCTTTAGCACACACCTCGGACGCTTCTCTCTCAGGGGCTATTTTATGGGCTGGGGGGTTCCAGGATTCTTCCAGAGGTCAGAGAAAGTCAGAGCCATGACAGAGCCAAACAAAAAGCAGGATGTGGTCACCGACGAGGCCCTGCATCAAGGGTTAAGAGAAGTGGAGTCAAGTCTTGACCTGTGGTCGGCTGTGTGACCCAGGGAGAGTTAAATTTCTTCTTTATGTATTGGTGTGTCTTTATCTCAGGAGCGGGGCTTAGGGTGGGAAAAGGACAGAGCTATTATCTGATACAAAAGAGAAATCTGAAAGGCAATTGCAGTTATGATGATCTGAGCAACCGAGAGCCCCCCAAGAAGCCTTTCGCTGTGAGAAGAGCCGAGATGTGATGGGGTCCCTCAGCGCTGCAAGCCTGGCCGGCGTCTCCCCCACGCGGGAGTGTCCTCCCGAAGCTGGGGTCTTGCCGGGAATGGATCAGGTGCGTCCTCACTGCAGGAAGGTGTCCCGGGCTCCGGGCAGGGAGAGGAACAGGAAGGATTCGCTTAGCGGCTCTTAACTCAGGAGCCGGCGTGGTGACCGGGTAACGGGACGCTCCCCGCGTGCACCCACATCTCCACCAGCAACCGAGTCTTCGATGTTAGGTGGGCACATCCCATAGCAACCCTAGGGTGCAACCGCCGCGTTCCAGAATGGGTCATCTCAGAGGTGTGGCTGGGGGTGGCGGCAGGGAACTGCTCCACCCATCTGAAAAAGGGCGTGTGCGCATGCCCACAGCGAAGACCTAACGGAGGGGCGGAGGGTCAGTCCGGTCCACGTGCGCGAGAAACGCCCGTGGCCTGCGCGCTCAGAGGAGGCTTCTGCAAAGTGACGTCTTGCTGAAGCCTAGAGGGCGAGTCGGATTTGGCCCAAGAGCAGGATCAAAAGAACAGGGCGCAGGATGGACCAAGGCCTGGAGGTGGATGTGGGAGCACAGGACGTCCATCTCAGAAACTGACGGAAGTCCAGTGAGGTTCAGGCAGAAAAGGAAGCGAGGGGACTGGCCGGAGAGGTAGGCGGGGCCCGGTCACAGGGCGCCTGGCGGCTGACCCGGGACTCAGACGCAGGGAGTCAGCAGGCTGCCCTTGAGCTCTGATGGGAGCAGAGCAAATGCCCTTCTCCAGCTGGCCCGCGCAGCCAGTTACCCCGCTGGATGGTGTGGCTGGGCCCCGCCATTGCCCATTTTACGAGAGAATCACCTGCTGGAACCTCTCTCCAAACTCACTGCGGCAGAACAGGGACAGGGACGCTCCACTTTTGTTTTCTGCACTGACGCTGCTGCCTCATAGTCTGCTCTGCCCTGCGACTAGCACTCCCCCGTAAGAACCGAAAGGTGGGGGCCAGCCCATCCCCACCAACGGGAAAGGCGCCTGAGGCCCAGATACCAATCACCTCCTCGCTCAGGACAGCGTGGACAGCTAGGCATCCCACTTCCCTTCGGAGGAGAGCAGCTCCTCCCAGAACGACCGGCTCTTGCTATCACCAGCAACAGGCAGGGACAGAACGGAGGGGGAGGCCACGGGGGACAGCTGAGAGGATGTCCTAGCTCACCTGGGGCTGGGCGCAGCTTCTCAGTGGTTTTTGGCAATTTCTAGAAGGTCAGAAATACACATTTGGAACATTTGGATGGAAACGCAAAACCCAACAGATCTGATCCCAGGCTGTGAGTTGCCTGGCACGTCCCCTGCCTCCACCTGAGTGACTGCCTCTTCCCTCCCAGGAACGTAGGAAGCACATCCTTCGTCCCTTATCGGACTGTGCCACGTGTTATTATTAATTTAGTTATGTGTCTTATCTCCCTTATTTGATTTTAAGCTGCTCAGGAATAACGTCCTGGGGGGTGTCCCTCACAACGCAGCACAGTGGCAGCGGTAACTCTGCTGAGGTCACGTCCTGGCTATGCCCCACGAGAGTAAATTTGGACCAGTGACTAAACCTTGCTTTAGTTTTCTCATCTCTAAAAAGGGGAGTCATAATACCCAATGCATCGTGCAATGTCTGAACGTATATGAACGTGGGCACTTGGCAGACCTTCAGCGGTGTGGGCCTCTTCCCCTTCTCTGCGTTCCCCACAGCTCATGGCTCCACAGATATCATTTTAAAAACTGATGAAGAAAGAGCCAACGCTTGGCTTGCCCCCTTGGGCAGCACGGAAGCCACCATGTCAGCTATATATGATGTTTTAGAATACAGGCTCATAACAGAAAGATGCAGAGGCTTGATCTGCATCTCCAGCATCCTCGATTTAATATGCACGCTGCCTCGCTGCCAGCATTTAGCTAGATCTGGTGTCCTGTTAAAAATGACGATGCAGCAATCACCTTGAATTGAACAGGAATACCCAGACTGTCACTTTTTCGCTGAATTGTAAATCAGAGCTCACTATTGATGGTGCAGCAAAACTCCGAAGGCAAGGACATGTCACAGGGGACCTTTATTTATTAGCTAAACTTGAAAGATTAAAGGTTTTAGGATGGAAAAAACTTACTAAATACAGCGAATAATCAATCTCAAGCCCTGAGTCATGGAAAATATAGCGAGTGCGTGAAGCAGTTACATTCAATGAGATCTGTTCTTTTTTTTTTCTTTTTGAGTTACAGCCTAATTAAGATGCCCTCTCAAGATTTAGCAGACAGCCTTGCCCATGGTCATTTTAGCTGCATACCTGAGCCCTGAGCGAAGTGCTTACCTGGACTAACTCACCTAATCCTTACTACAACCCTGTGGGGCCAGTAATGTCATTATCCCAGTTTACAACTGAGGAAACTGAGGCACCAGGAGGGTAAGCAGCTGGCCAAAGTCATAGGGCTGGCAGCCAATGAATGCAGGCCGCTGCCTCCAGCGCCTGCACACTGCAGTGTGGGGCTTCGCTGCCCCTGAAGATCCGGGGACTTGCCTGTATAAGGGGGATCAAGCTGGGTTGAGGGGAGGCTTTGTTGATAGTTTCTATTTCACGGCCCTATAAGACCTTCCCACCCATGATCTCACTTGCCCCTCCTACCAGACACATGACACTTATATCGTAGGTTATTGTCACCACTTTACAAGGGATAAAAACTCCCGAGGCTCAGTGAGGGGACAGACTGCTGGCTCCTAGCCTGACAAGTGGCAGAGGCGGCACTTGAATCCTGTGCTTCACAGAGGCGGACAGGTTTGTGCCGAAAAATGGGCTGGGTCCGCGGACGCATGTGCTGGGCGATTCCGGGCATCTCAAGCGGGTGCTGGGGCATCTCCTCCCAGGTCTGCACTGACAGGTGCACGCAGGATGAAGGAGGTTCACAGGTGGCTGATGCTAACAGCTGGGTGGGGAACACCAGGCTGTCTGGGGCATGCCTTTCTCTTTTGAGGGGTCAAACACCTCCCAACTCCCCACAGAATCAAACTCTTCAGAGGCTGGGAGACTCCAAAGGGCATTGTTTAATTTCCAAGGCCTTCATTTGCTTAACAAAGAACACTATTATCACCTTTTAAAAGATTGAGACATAATTTACATAGAGCAAGACATACAAATCTTAAGTCTACAGCTCCATAGACTTATAGAAGCATAACCTGTGTAACCACTGCCTCGATTAAGATATTATTTCTTTAGTTTTTTTGCCCCTAGCAATAGGAAAAGAAGGGCCTAGCCGTGCAGCTCTGCCACAGACTCCTCTGGTACTTAAGTAGTGCTGGCCTAGCACCCACTGGAATGAGCTAAACATCCCAAGATCTGTAGGGGAAGGGAGCAAAGGGCCAGGTCTGGGCGGTGGAGAGAGGGGATGGGGTGGCTGGAGATGGATGTCTCCTCCCCTCCCCACAAATAGTGAATCCTCAATACAGAGCTTGGGCGTGATAGGCTCAGCAATTCTTAATCCCCTGAGGACCCAAATACACACATAGCTTCTCATAGCACTGAGAGAGCTTCTACGCCTAACAAGTCAATTTATGAGAAAACCCACAACAGTGCAAACGGGCCGCTCTACTTATGTAAATTTACCCTGAATATTCACTGTGCACCAAGGACCTATTTGGCTTATGGGGTAGAAAGGAGTATGAATTGGAATACTTTCCACAGGAGGTTTACACTTTGATGAGGAAACAAGTCCTACACATCCAAGTGTTTGCCAGTTGGTGAACAATAACAACCATAATTATTATGTTCCTAGTACTGTGTTAAAGACTTTCCACTCTGTTTCATATAATCCTCAAATTTACTGGCCCAAGGTCATGAAGCTAGAAGGCAGCACGGCTCGGATTCAAACGGGGCAGGGCCACCACCAACGCTGGCACACCTCACCGTCACACTCAAGCTGCTTCTCTCCAAAAAGCTCATGTGCAGAGCCCTCCGCACGCCTCGCAGGGAGCATGGCAATAGCGCATGTGTGCACATGTGTGCACATGTGTGCATGTGATGCTCGGATAAACGAAGGGATGACAACCAGGGCACCATGACAGCACATTAAAAAACTAAGGGTGTGCTGGAGACATCACACACAAAATAACTGAGAGAAAGGAGATTTCGCTGTGGGTTAGTGTCCGGAGGGACGCCCCATAGAGCTGGCCCTCAGGCCAGACCTGCGCATGAAAAGGGGACAGGAAGCCTGCCTGGCGTCCAGCACAGGGGCAGATAGGAGGCAGGGATGTGGGCAGAGCCAGAGAGAGCATCCCACAGATGAGGGGCAGTTTGGGACGGGTGTGGTGGGCCGGATTAGGGTACGTTCTCAGAGTCGAGGAAGGTGTCGGACCCACAGCAGAGGGTGAAAAGAGACCGTCGGATGTGGCTGTGCAGGACAGCAAAGGGCAAAAGCGGCATTTCTGAAAGACAGCTGAGGAGGCTCTACACCACAGACCCAGGGAAGGGACGAGCAGGAGACGGGAGCGAGGGGGCCGGGCCAGGTGTGGGCAAGGGGACAGACAGGCCCAGCAGGAAGTGCTGAGAAGACCACCAAGTGGGAAGGCGGGGCAGCTCATGGGCCTGGGGTTGGGACAGAGACACTACTACCACCTCCCCCAGATGGCAGAGGACCAGCTCTTCCAAAGTACTCTGGTCCCTAAGAAGGCAGGAACCCCAGTTAGAAATCAGCCCCATGCTAGGGGCAGCGCCGAGGATACACTATCCAAATCTTCATTTTTATTCACCTTCATGATTTGTATTGCCTTTTTAAAAATGTCCTGCTTACTTCAACCTAAACATAGTCATCTGTGAAACAGTGGTTTTGATGCGTTAGGGACCTTCTGTCCTAAAACGCATTAAATAATCATATCAATATAAGTGGTTTACTTGCAGGTCACTATGCTTCTGGGCCCCTTGGGGGAACCTGCCCTGTGGCCCTGCATCCCCGGGATCTGCACCTGACCCCAGGTGTGCTTGCCAAGCGTGTCCAGGGCCGAGGCCGCATCCCAGCAACCCTGAATGAGGTCTGCAGGCCAGCGTCCTTGTCCTTGTTCAGGTCTCGGTGCTCATGGTCTGGGGACAGGGAATGGGAGAGCAGGAGGCGGAGCCAAGGCCGATGATGACAACCTCCTCCACTAGGAGACGGGCAGCGCCGGGCGCCCACACTCTCCAGGCCCTTGTCTCCTGCAGATTGGCCAGAAATGAGAGGACCTAGGCCATGCGGAGTCAATCCCTTCCTTCCCTGAAGGGCTCCTGCCCTCCCACGTCCCTACTCTGTCAGGACACACGTACGCACACGACACACATACACACATAGAGGCCGCCCTTGCCCCCCACCCCAAGCAGCTGGCCTTGAAGGTGAATGAGAGTCCATGCGCTCACAAGCCACGGGTTTATGCAGATGTGTGAGGATGCTTTCTTCCTGACCGCACCTTTAAGTGAGGGCGCCCTCCAAATAACCGTGAGCCCCACAAGGGCGCCCATTTTCCTGCTTCAGTTTTGACTAGCTAAATGGACCTCCTTGTGGTTCCTCACACACACACACATGTACACACACACACACACACACACACACACACACACACCCCGAGCACACTCCTGACTCAAGTCTTCACACTTTCCATTCCCTCTGCCTAGAAAACTCTGCTCCACCGTACGTAACTGGCTCCCCCTCCTCCAACAAGTCTGCTCAGATGTCGTCTCGGCATGGCCTTCTCTGACCACTTCTAAAAACTGCCACATCCCCTCGCCACTCCTGACCCCCTTCCTTGCTTTATTCTTCTGCTCTAGACGTTCTTCGTACTCGCCTCCTGGCTGCTAAAGCCAGCCCAGCGTCTTTCATAACAAACGACAGTACGTTACTCTTGTCCAGGAGCTGCTTGTCCAACAACTCCTGTGACTCGAAACCCCGCCAGGAGCCACGAAAGACAATGAAGACCTCTGAGCACCAGATTGCACAACAATGGCACCTCGTCACCATCACTGACGTGTGTAGAGTGTTTCGCAGCTGTCAACTCATTTTTACATACTTAGTCCTGTGTCAGAAGTAGGCAGACGCAGGAAGGTCCAGGCCCTAAGCATAAGCGCTCTAGCTGTGGACGAGTTCCTCAGGTCCTCACTCGTGTCCTGTGCACTCCTGCCCTGCACTCTGCTGTGACAAACCCAGTCAGTCTCTCAGTGTCCCAGGCCCCTGCAGATTCAGAGTAGAACAAGAAAGGAGAACAGCAGAAGAGGTAGGAACACCACAAGCAGCAAGACCTGACAGATAACAGCAAGCGCAGAGAAAGGAAAATTATACAAAGCATATCAAGGCTGAATTAACTGCATGCTAGGACTTGGTGGGGAGGGCAGGGGGGACAACTGCCGTAAGGGGCACCTACTGATTTTTAGCACAAAGCAATAAACAGAAATGATGACTTGGGGCCATCGAGACAAAGGTTAAATACTTTATAGGGCATTCAGTTACTTTTGGTAATACCTTGTGACTACTTTCTTTTGTAAATGTTCCTCCTAGTTTCTAAAACTCTCCCGGAATTGGTAAACAAGGTTCGGAAAGAACATTTACATTTTTAAAAAACAGTAAAACCCATTCTCGCAAGTAGGCCTGAGACAGGACCTCCTGGCTTTCTCCATTGCTGAAGACCTTCCGTTCATCGCCACGCAGCCTAAGTCTGCACACTCACATTTCATACCCAGGTTGCCATCCACAGTCTGTCCCTTCCTTGTTGCCATCATTCCTCACTGTTTAACTGCAGAGTTGCATAATTTATAGTCACCCCGTGAAGGGCCGTGTGTCGCAGGGTAGGAAGCTGTCATGGTGAATAGAGACTGCTGGGCTGTGTTCACAAACAGACCACTTCCCAATTCCTCTGCACAGCTGGCAACCGCAAACCTCCTCCCTGCCTGCACGCAGCTCCTGACGCTCAGCAGGACGGGGGAAAGGGGTGCCGGGAAGGACGGCACCCATAAATCCTCTCCAGTCTGCTGTATAACAAAGCTGGCTCATAAAAGCCCGACCATATTTTCAAGCCAGGACTGAGACAAGATGCCCAGGGCAACTCCTGATTTGGCTCCTACAACCCAACAAGTTGTGAACAAATTTTCTCAGCTGGGAGGGACCTGTGTAGGGGGCAGGGGTGGAAACTGACCTCAGAACTTTGGGTAGAAACTGAACCCAAGAGCTGACAATAAGCAGGCCTGTGTGAGTCTGAGGATGTGAGCACAGCTTGCTGGCGGCAGCCCCAGACCCGCGCAGGGGTGGGGCCCTGGGAGACAGCATGGTGGAGGGTAAGAGATCCCGAGAGTTCTGCCGGTGTCTACACGGACCGCACACAGCAGGTGTGCCGACTGTACTATGAGTAATGGGACTCCTCCAGCTCTAGGCTGTCCTCTTGGTGATGACCCTACACAAGCGTTTTGGAAAACGTCTCTGAATCTCACTTTCTTCACTTATAAAATGGGGATAGCCAATAACTTGATCATGAGTGAGGCTGGCC
The DNA here is from genome assembly GCA_004027375.1 of Macroglossus sobrinus. Classification (NCBI taxonomy): domain Eukaryota; kingdom Metazoa; phylum Chordata; class Mammalia; order Chiroptera; family Pteropodidae; genus Macroglossus; species Macroglossus sobrinus. The sequence continues at coordinate 116,027 of PVKZ01002583.1, read as the reverse complement.
GAGTATTAAGCATCTTAAATAAGAGATGTTCAATAAATATCATTTCCTTCTCATATGGCTTCCCCCAACCCTTCCTGAATATTCTCCCTTGGGAAGCTAAGGAGAAATGGGACCACACTCATTCTTGCTCCTTTACGCGCTAGCCATGGGAGCCCAGACTGGTCGCTCCCTTCTCTGGGCCTCACAATCTACAGATTAACCATTAAACTTTATACAAAAATTAAGTGAGGCTGACGAGCACAAGGTCAATATGCAGAAAATCAATCGTGTTTCAATACACCAGCAACAGATACAAAATGCAATCCACAAAAAGCAATTTCAAGACCATTGCAAATATCAAGTATCTAGCAATACACCCAACAAAAAGTCTATAAAACCTGTCTGGAGAAAATTGTAAATATTTCTAAGGAAGTTATGTTAAACAAATGGTGGAACATAGCATGCTCATAGATCAAGAAGACTCAAGATGTAAAGATGTCAATTCTACCCAAATGGATTAGTGGATTCGAAGAAATAAGTAACAGAATCCCAACAGCAATGTGTGTGTGTTTCTACCATTTACATGCAAACACAGCGGGCTGAGGACAGCCAAACGCCCATGAAGATGATCAACGTGGAAGAATTTGCTAAATCAAGTTATAAAGCTATAGTAAGGAAGACAATGTGACAGTGACACAGAAATAGAGTCCAGTGAAATGGAATAGAGCCAAGAAACAGGTTCCTGCATATAAGCACGTGACTTATAACAGAGATGACTCTACCGAAGTGACTGCAAAAATGGCCTTTTCGACAAGCAGAGCTGGGACAAATGGGAATTCCTTAGGGGAATCGGACCCCTATCTTACACCATATATAAGAATCAATCATCAGTGAATTAAACACCAGAATATGAAATAAGAAAAGCTTTAAAGCTTTTTGAAGAGGGGGGAAAAAAGAAGAGCTTTTGCCACCTCAAGATAAAGAAAGAATTCTTAAATAGAACACACCAAAATAAGAAAAAACACTAACCCAAAAGGGAAGACTGAAAAATCTGACTACGTTAAAATAAAAACATCTTTTTATCATAGTACACTATGAACAAAGTGAAAAGACAAGCCAGAGAACGGCAGCTAATATTTGTAAAGAATAAAACTGGAAAAAAAAAAAGAATATCCAGAACAATGAAGAACTTACAAATTAATGAGAAAATTAAAATTTAATAAAAAAAGTGCCAAGAGTAAAGGTGCTTCACAAAAGAGGAAATCCAACGTCCAGTAAATGTATAAAAAGTTGTTCACCTCATCAGTAATCTAGGCTAGGTAAAGTAAAGCTACAACAAGAAACTACTACTTACCTACCAGTTTGGCAAAAATTAAACAGTTCGACAATACCAAGTCTTGGCAAGATTTGGAACAGAAATTCTCTGTGCTACTGCAAGTGTAAAATGGAATAATCACTTTGGAAAACAATGTGGCATTATCTAATACAGTTGAAGATTCCCAGCAATTCTACTTTAAAGAACCCTTAACAAATGCATATGCCTCAGGATATGTATCTATACGGTTATTCATAGCAGCATCCTTCATAATTACCTGGAACTCAAAATAACCCAAAGGCACATTAACAGTAGAACGGATAAATTACAGTATAGTTATAGCTAGTATATAGCAATAGAAGGGATATAGCAATAAAATTAATAAAATATAGCACATTCTTGAATATTTATAAGTATCTGTGAATGCTACATAGAAAATTAAAAATATTCATAAGATGAATATTATAGAATACTATATACCAAAGAAAATGAATAAACTACAGCTATATACAACTTGGATGAATATTACAAACACAGTGTTGAAGGAGCATGTAAGATTTAATGCATAAGAGTATGATTCCAAAACAAGGTGGACTGAACTATATAAGATGAAGCATCTATATAAGATGGTGATAAAGTCTGCAGAAAAGCAAGGAAACAGCATAAAAGTCAAGGTCGAGGGCCGTGAGGGAGGGATCTTCTTGGGTACAAGCAATATCCTAGTTTTTTACCTAGTGATGGTTATATGAGGGCTTGCTTTTAAAGTACCTGTTAAACATATAAGATTTATGTGCATTTTGCATGTATGTTGATCTATGACTCCCCAAAATGCTTTTCTGTTAAAAAAGACAGTATCAATGTTGTCTCCTCCAGAAGCTTTCCCAGAGTCCAAACTGAGACGGGAACTCCCTCAGCATCCTCCATTTGCCTCTCAGCGAGCTGTCATGCTTACTAAGCGCAGGGCATCTCCTGTGGACCTGTCTTGGCTCACCACTGTCTCCTGTGTCGGCTGGTGAGTTTGCTGAGTTAGTCAGTGGTCAGTGACTGCACTGAAGGACCTGAGCTGGTAAAAAGTACTTAGCATGGAATCAATCAACTGACAACCAAGAAGAATGGACTGAGTGGTGTGACGGAAGGAGAGGCATCCCTGGGGTCAGAAAAACTGGGATCTAGTGTGTCACGTGCTGACTGGCCACATCGCCTTGCGTACAGCTTTTATCTGACACAAATAGCTACTACCCTCGAGTACATTTCAACCGAGCGCCTTTGGCTGTGTTACCTCGTTTAACCCTCACAGTGTATGTGCAACGTGTTTATTTTTAATCCCTTTTTATTGATTAGGAAACGGAGGTTCACTGAGATTAGATAATTTCCGCCAAATCACACCGAGAGCCAAAAAACGGCAAAGCCCAAATCTCCAACGTACATGCTTCCCTGACATTGGGACACTGACTTATTTTCATGTTTCTTCACCTAGAAGATGGGGACGTGGTACAGTCTGGGCAGCCTGACGAGGTTGCTGGAGGGCCCAAAGGTGGTGATGAATGCAGAAGCAGCTTGTAAACTTGGAAGCGCCACTCAAATGTAAGGAAAAATATGTAATAAGCATCTACCAGGGGCCCACATAAAAGCAGCAGATGGTCTCTACCCACACTGAGCTTTCACACCAGTTGTAAAGGAAAGCTATGTAAATAGGAAAACTAGGAACACGCATCAATAAACTGATTGAAGGAAGCCGCCGGGAACGGCACATAGCACGGGCTACACTGCAAGACCAGCAGCGAGTGGACGCACTGCGTGGACCATGAGATGGTGGTCCCGTTTCCATGCCTACGGCTTGTCGTCCATCTTGCACGCAGCAGCATACAGTTTGAGGAGTTCTGACAAACATAAAGAGTTGTGTAACCACCACTGCGATGCAGAGAGAGACTGTTTCTATCACCTCCTAAAGTTCCGTGAGTGCCCCTGGTTAGTTCACCTATCTCCTACCCGCCTTAGAAACCTCTGATGTGATTTCTGTTCCCACGGTTTTGCTTTTTCCAGAATGCAGAGGGGTCTTCTTAAAATACAAGACAGGTCAAGTTGTCCAGCGGTTCAGCCCTTCCCCACCGCATTCTGAATGAACCACAACTGCCTCTCCACGGCCATCAGACCCCGCACGGTGGCTCCTCCTGCCTCTGGAATCCCATTTGACCTCACTTTTCCTCCCCTTTGGTCCAGCCTCGTTGGCCTTCTTTTCCATCATATCTACCTCAGGGCCCTTGCGTCTGTGATTCTAGCTCCCTCAGATCCCTCCTTTCCTGCTGTCTCATCCCTCATCTCCCCCAACCTCTCTCCACGGTTCAAGCCCACCCTCCTCTGTCAGAGCACACCGCGATGGGAAACGACCTTGCTGATTCATTCACGTGTGTGCTGTCAACCTCCCTTCTCCAAAACTGGAAGGTTCTTGAGAGCAGAGAGTATGTCGGTCCTACTAAGCGCTCTACTCCGAGAAACTCAGGAAGCGCCAACACAGAGTTGGTCTTCCGTGGGTACTCACAGAACGAACAAACAGGTGCCAAATAAGTTAGGAAATTGTGAGGTCCACATGGTTGAAACTAAGGATTCAAAAAGAAACCCAACTTATATTGCACGTGTGGATGAAAAAGCGTGGGGGAGGAATGGTCTTAACTCAAGAGGCGGGTCTCCCCGCTGCCATTCCACCAGCCCTTCCCCCAAAGTCCCGCAGCGATGGGGCCACGGAGACAGAGCCAGCGCCCTCGCCCTCCGGGGCCCTCCCAAGGCGGCATCCCTCCAGCTCTTCTTTGCGCCCCCTGGCTGGAGCGCCACCATGTGGCTGGGGCTGTTCTGTCTCTGGGCTCTGGAACCGTCTTCGGCACTGCACTCCTCCCCGCGGCGGAGCCGCACACGACCCTGGTCCTGGAAACCCTGACCGCGTGACCAGATGAGCTCCTACCCCACGGGGCTTCCCACTCAGCGGAGAGCACGCGTGGATATAGGACACGCGTGGCTGTCCGCAATTCCCTGAACCGATGGCCCACTTTTCTCCCTCAATTAGCACTAGGTTTCTGAAAGCTCAATTCTGTTATAATTTATTGTCTTGGCTGGGGGTGACTAAGGGAGAAGGTAGGGAATTCCTTTGCTATGAGAACATCTGTTTCGCTGGACGGCAAGGTTTAAATTATGACCTCAAGACTTGAGCAGAAGTTTATAGATCATTTGGTCCAGTCCCAAATTTTATGTAAGGATATTAAGTCCTGGATAAATTAATCAACTTGCCTGGGGCCACCAAGCTAACGGGGACAGAGCTGGGGTAGAACTCAGGTTTCTTTACTCTTAGGCAAGTCTTATCTCGGCCCTAAAATTTCCTTGAGCGCGGCTTCTCTTCCCCTCCACTGCAGCTGCTCTGTCAAAGGCCAGTGGCAGCCTCAACCACCAAACACTCTGGCCTTTTTCCGGTCCTCACCTAACGTGGCAACACCGTGGCAGAGAACCCTGTTCGCCACACACAGCCTCCTAAAGCACATTTCTCCCCAGTTGGAGCTGCCTGTAAGTCTACCAAAGGCAGGCCCCCCTGCTCATTTCCACAATGGGGGGGATCCTTGGCTGGGTTCCCCTTCTCTCCATCTGCATACTCACCCTAGGGTCACTGCACCCACCCTCAAGGCTCTACCACGCAGGGCAGGGGAGCCCTATTCTTCCAGCCTCGACCCCTCTGCTAAACACCAGAACAGCTTCCTGAGAAAACCACCGACTCCCTGAAAACTCTGAATTTGTGCTCGTGGTCTGACTTGCCGCCTTCCTTCTGCCGCCTCTCTGAACGTTCCTTGTCTCCTAACTGGATGACACAACTCCATCACTCAGGTTCAAAACTGGGAGGACTTTCCTGATCCCCCCTCTCTTCCCCATGTTCAGCTTGGTACCAGGTCTCATCTCTTGCATCTCTCTTCCACCCAACTCCTTAACTCCTTCTTGACTTTCCTACCAATTTCCTAGATTAGACCAAAAAAACAAAACAAAACAAAACAAAACACCTCTCTCTGTTCCTAAGCCTCTTCTCTGGTCTCCCTTCTCCAAGTTCTCAAAGTATATACCCCTAGGCAAAATGACCAGGGAACCCTACAGTCTAGGTCCACTCTTCCTACCGCTTCTTATAGTCCCATGAACCCCCGGCTCTGCTACAGCAGCCTGCCCACTGCTCCCCGATGCTGCCTGCGTGTTTGCGCCCTGGCTTTGTGCTCCAGATCGCACTGCTGCTTCTTTGTGGAAGGGCTTACCCTTCTCATCGGGATGATTCTGGTTGTAAAGGAGAGAATTCCAGCTCAAATTAGTTTACGTAAAAGAAGATATTTATTGGTTCACGTGACTCTCTAGTCTATTGAGCCAGCTTCAGAGATTACAATAATATCATCAGATGTCCTTCTGGCTTCCCCCTTCCCTCTCCTCTCCCTCTCTCTCTCCTCCCCACCCCTCCGCTCCCGTCTCCCCACCTCTCAGAGTCCCAGTCTCTCTCATGATAAGCAAGCCTCCTCCTTGCAGAGAGCACCAGAGAGGTGGAACCTGGCCAGAGGCAGCTCCAGGCTGCCATCATTCCAGCCCCACGAGGACCTTGCTGGGGTCCCGGATGAAGAGCGTCTTTTCATAATAATTGTAAAATTCCAGAGAAGGACTGCCTGGCCTGGCTTAAGTCACAGACCATCCCTGGGCCCATTGCTGTGGCCAGGACCATGGGCTATTAATAGTGAAGAACAGCAAGAGCCGAGTCACCCCACTTCTATCTCTAAGTGGCAGGGGGCAGTGACCGGCAGCCCCAATAGAACAGCCTGGAATATTTCTCCATCTAGCTACCTCGTGCAAATCAGAGGCCACTGCTGCCTCTTCTGTGCACGCTGCCCCTACTTGTCTCCTCCAACTGGCTCAACTCTCTGAGGGCAGGGACTGATCCCTCAGTGCCATCAGCACAGGGCCTCACCCAAGGTGTGACCCCAGGAATTGCTCACAATCTATAATTACTGTGCCTAATTATTTGTTAACAGAGTCGTGCCTAAATCCCCTGGGACCTGACTTGCTCACCACCAGGATCCCTAAGCACCTAGAACAGCGCCTCGCACATAACAGGTGCTAGACAAATACAGAGCAAATGAATAAATGAGTAGTTTGAATAGAATAAAGATTACTAGTGTTTGGTGTGCCAGTAAGTAAGCACAGCTGCTTTTTAATGCTTCCCACTTTGCAGAGAAAAAAATAAATGATAAGTTAGGAACTCCTTCAACTTCTTGTCCCCCATCCCACCCCCAAATTTCTCTACGCCCTCCACGTCCTTCCTGCCCTCCAGGCGGTCTCGGGGAAGGAGATGCACGTTCAGGTCCAGTCACGCCACCCCCCACGTCCGCATCGCTCTCCGCCCGCCCTGCCGGGGGCTCTGCTCCCTCTACCTCTTCCTCCTCCCTGTACCTGCAACGTCTCCCTCCATCTGGGCTCTTCCTTTATGAACAATAAACAGAAAGCCTCCGCTGAGCCCCAGATCCCTTCTCCCTCCCTCTCCTGCTCCCCTTTCTTCTGCATCCCAGGTTTCTTTTATAGGAGTCTCCATTCGCGGCCTCAGTTTCCTCAGTGCCACTCACTGCCCAGCTCCCACGGCAATGTGGGACTGCTCTTGCTAAAGTCACCAACAACTTTCCGGACCCAGTGGACGCCTGATGGTCTTCAGCTCATCTGACTACTGCAGTATCTGACTCAACTGCTTCCTTGCCTTCCCGAGATCCTCTCCTTTCTGAGCTTCCACAGGGCTGCTCTACCCTGGGTTTCCTTCCCAGCTCTCCAATCGCTCCCTCTGTTTCCCTCACAGGCTTTCCTTCATAACAGGTTATCATTGTCTGGAGCTGGGGTGTGTGTGTGTGTGTGGTGGGGGATGCATCCTCTGCCTTGTCCCCCCTTCTCACTCATCCATGGCTCTCGATGCCCACAGGCACTACAGAATTTCGAACGGACCCTTTGCCCCTGGTGTGTCCTGTCTCCTAGTCCACATATACCCACTGCCTGCCAGGAGTCTGCACTTGGATGATCCCCAAGAATCATCGATGTGATCAAACTAAGTCATTGTTTTTCTCCCCAAGTCTCCCCTTCTGCCTTTTTTTTTTTTTTTTTTTTTTTGTATCTCAGGGAATGGCACTACCATCCCACCAGTGGCCTGGACCAGGAATCCTGCACTCATTCTTGTCAACATCCTTGATAATTTAGTTCCTCTCCAATGTCCTTCCAATTTATCAACATTTAAGTTCAATTATTCCACTGCCCAAATATCTCTTAAATCTGTCCCTTTTCTCCTACTCCGCTATCACAGCTTTAATTTAGTTCTTCATCTTTTCCTACCTGCATCACAGGAATAACTTTACATCTGGTCTCTAACCTCCCGGTCGGACTCCCTGGTCCAGACCTCATAGCTGATCTTTCTAAAGCGCAAACTGATCCTAATACCCATTTCCTTAAAACCTTCCAGTAACCGCTCATTATGTTCAGAATAAAATCCAAAGTAACTCGCACAACAGTTGAGGCCTTTCAGGACTTGATCTGTCTCGGCTTTCACCCTTCATCTCTTGAAACCCCGTTTGCATATTTTGCTCTAATCAAACCCAATTATTTTACGTTCCTGGCATGTTCCATGTGGTGCTATATCTTAGTGCTTTTACATGTGTTGGTCCCTCTGCCTGGCATTCCTTCTTTCTACCTGGCTGACTACAACTTGCTTTTAAGACTCAGCCCACGTGTCATTTTCTCTTGGTTGACCTCCCTGAACTTCCTGTCTGGAAAAGGCACCCTCTGTTCTCCCACAGCTTCATGGAGCCTCCTGCTCTGAAGGGGGGAGTGCCTTTCACACGTAGCTTTCTTTAGGCTGAATTCAAGCGCAGGGGCTGAGACCTTCCTCTCAACCTCCATGACACCATGTGTATGCCTGGTATACAATAGGGACTCATAAAATGCTTATGGATGGACAGAAGGACTGATGGATTGACAGATGAATGGATGGATATCATACAATCCTGTCTTTCTCGAGTCTTCTCCAAGCTACTCGCTTCCACCAAAGCCAGAGACTTCAGTGATAGCTTCTCTCTGTTGCCGCCTACAAATGGCCCACACCTCTGAGGCAGGAGTGGAATGACTTCAGGAGCGGTCCAGATGGTGGTTAGGCCACACTGGTGTCAGAATTCATGTGATACACGATGACGACCACCACTTTCACTTCCAGAAGGAACCCCGCACCAATCACACACTTGTTATTGTCAGCTACTGACCAAAGCTAGTACCATCCCCTGGTTTCCCACCTGCTAGCTCTCCGTTGCCTACACTGGTGGTGGTCTATTAAGAACCATGGGGAGTTAGAATGGAAAAGACATAGGTTTTGTAATTAGACAAATCATGGACTGAATGCATCGCTGTCACTTACTAAGCTGTGTGGCCTCGAGCTAGCCACCTAACTTCTCTGAGCCTCACTTTCTCATCTGTAAGATGGAATTAATGACTATATTTCTTCATAGGTTGGTGTGAAAAAACAAATGAGGATAATAGATTGGATTGAAAATGAAGACCACAGCCTATCATCATCAAAGGCTTTCAATATTATTATTCTGGCTTATGTAGAAATGAGTTTGCATTCCCGGTGCACCTCGTTTCAACTACCATTTATTAAGCACCTACTTTGTGCCAGACATTGGGCTCAGTGCTGTATTATGAGGAAAGATAAGTCACCACCCCAGTTTTGGGGAGCCCTGGTAGGCAGGGGGGCATCCAGACTAGCAAGGGAGACAGACACATAAACATCTAATTAATTTACCACATGCCCTGAGACTCTGGAGGCAGGTGACCCAGAGTTCTTACTGCTTGGGGAAGCTGTCCCCATAAGTAACAATTTCTCACAGAAGACTTACTCTTTGGCTAAGACTTAGGCAGAGAATCCAGGGTAAATCCTTGACCATGGAGTCCTAGCCTTACATATTATCCCCTTTTATTTTTCTCCATTCTTGGTTGAGAAATCAAGTGAGTAGGGGGACAAATTTGGGGCACTGACTATTAGCCTTGAAGGATTTTATTTTACTTTAATTTTTTTGGTGCTATGAAAAGCACAATGTTTTTCCTCTTCTCTGTAAAGAAAATTAAAACTAAAGATGGCTCAGCAGATCAAAGCTGTGGGCGGTAAATACTCCCACGATCCCCGCTGCGTTTCAGCTTCTAGGTTTCTCTTTGCATTTACTGTGTCTTAACGCTAGAAACTTGAAAGAGGCTGCGACTATGGTGAAAGCCCATATCTTCAGTAAGAGATACATCGGGGACAAAATGACCTGCCCAAAGTCAGATTACAGATTGAGTCGAAACTGAAACGCAGTTCTCCTGGTCCTCCCCTTTTACTGGTCTGCAATCTCTCAAGCCCCTGGGTCTTGCTCCCTGAACCCAGGCAAGGCACTTCACGCGCAGCCACCCCTGGTGGAAGCCAGGCCACCTCCATTTCTGAGCCTTCGCGAAGCCACAGACGAACTACTTCTTCTAACACGTCATTGGGGCTTTCCTCCCAGAACCATTGTGTATCTCACTGATGGATACTTTTAGGTCCTCCTCTTTGGCTTGACAACCATGTCTGCAAGAAAAGTTAGGCTAGAGGTGGTTTTCTTGAAATGTCTCTCAAGACTATCACTTTCTTGGCTGACAAAGCTTTGTGGTTGAGGCTGCTATTCTACAGTTATCTTGGCCTTAAAAGAGCTTTCGTGGGTACCCCCACCCCCACAGGATGGAACCATAATTGATGCTTTTACATTGAGAGCCTCGCATCAGAGACCTCAAGACCCAGAAAATGAAGGTGCTTTCCAACTTCATAGACCACTGAGAAGAGGAAAGGAGCTTGGGGTGACCCTGGTCCCACTTTTTAGGAACTGGAACCCCCAGAAAGGAGGGGCAGAGCCCCTTGTCTTGACTCCAGGTCCAGTGCTCTTTCCAACTCTTTGTAATATCACTCCAGCCTCTTGGGCTGAAGCAGCTGCGCCATCAAAAATGTCACATCAGTTATGACAACACAGTTTGTTATATAACTGGTGCTGCAGAGCAGACGAGGGGAAGAGGCCATGAGCACGAACCACGGCACCCCCCTCCTGGCTCCCAGGACAGCCGAGTCCCACGTACTTGACAAGAGAACTCCATATGGAAGAACACCTGCCCCTCAATCAAAGAAATAAAAACGATAGCTGACATTTGTATAATAATTTCTAGAAAACCATTATAAAGGCATTTCTTATATCATTTAATGTTCACAACACCCTAATAGGCAGTTATTTTTATTATCGACCCCATTTTACAGATAAAGAAACTGAGGCACAAAAGTTAAGTAACATGTTTAAGGTCACATCTAGTTAGAGGTGCAGCCAGGCAGCCTGGTTACAGAGTACATGCTCTTAATCCCTTCTCATTTTTGAAGGGCGCGAAACTGCTTTACTAACCAAGAAACTACCTATTTCTTTGAACTGGTAACAGGCCACTATTCCTTCCTCTCCTCCCTCTCTATGCGGATGACTGATTTGTTGGATGGCTTCTTTCTAATCACTATTGTGGATGCCCAGAATAAAATAAGAAAGTGATACAAATTCAAACAAATCCTTAGAATGGAGTTCACGTGAACACCTTTTTTCCCTGATGATGCAATCAGTAAGAAAGTAAGGTGAAGTGTCCGTCTCATAGCATCTGCTATTTTAAAATCCATGTAGCATGTGTGCACACACACATACATACATTTATTTTTCTTTTTTTTCAAAATCAAAAGTTGTTCTCTGCTAGTGTCAAATTTGGGGCTAAACTCTTCCAATATGTTTTCTCAGTTTGAAATCATCCCCTCCCCAGTTGTCTGCTGTCTTTCAGCTCAAGATGTGCTCTGTGATAATGGTCTGTCTGGCTTCATAAGAAATGAGAGATTGGAAACACCCTGGGAGACAGGGAGCCCAGTCCCTGCATCCAGATGGACTGAGCACATGTCAGAAAAATTGGACCTTCTTCTACTCATATTAAATCTGAGTGTTATCGGGGATAGGGTACTGTGAGCAGCTGAAAGACACGAGCGATCCTGTCCTATCTCTAGTAGATGTGGCATGCGAAGAAGCACAATCTAATCTGGGGAGTTCCAAGTGCTAAAGAAACAAGACAGTACTCTGATTCTGGGCACTGTAAATATAATCTATCCCCACACACAGAGAGAAAAGAAATCCTGGATTCTGTCGACCCCCATAAAGCCTCCTCTGTTTAATCTAATCAGCAACAATGCTTTCAACAAGCAGGCAGGTTCTATTTTAGAATCCAACAGGTAACAGAAGCTCAAGACTTCCATAGCTGATTCCTGAGGAGATCAGGTGGACTGTTTGTTACTCTTCTGGCAGGAAGGTCTGCTGGTATTTACAGCTCAGTGAACAGTAAGGAGGGAGAGAACACCATCCATCAGCAGAGGAGAACTCATCTGCTACTTGATCTGACATTCTGTTCGCGCTCACGCTGTCTCCAGAGAGCAAGGTGCATTCATTTGAATAAACATGGAGACAGGAGGAAGGGAGGGGAGCACAGCAGCCAAGGGGATGACTGCAGAAACAACAAGTCCACAGATCTAGAAGAGCAGAGCGCTGCCTCAACATGGGACCCTTTGGGGATGCGCAGAAAATGCCTTTTAGGATGGCTTCACTTTTATGAAGTAATGGCTGCAAGCTGCCATGCACCTCCACTCATGCCTGCTACTTTGTAGGTGCTAAACAACGGTGTGCTGAATGAACAGGCTTGCCCTGAACCCCAGCCACACAGCAGACACCCTAATCACAATCCCACGGTGAGCTGGTGGGAGGAAACCACCAGCCTCTGGCAGCAGATGATGTCTTAAGACTGCCTTCCTGACAGGGTGGGGTCTGTCCTTGGAACCATAGCCCACTCTAAGGGTTGGGATATCTGTAAGAGCATGACTTCTGCATCAGGCAAATCCTTAAATCTGTTGTACAATGGCCCTGAGCAGGCACCTTGGGAATGAATGCACATTCAAAGTGCTCCATTTTACTGTGTCTATTTATGTAAAGCATACCATCTATCAGGGCAGCCTTCGAGCTCTCTATCTTCCTAAAAATCCACTTAATGCTCTAGAGACAGCTAGCCCAGATGCGACATCACAAAATGCTCAACACCTCAAATGAGGGCAAACTCTGGTGCCCATAGCAACTCCACAGTTCATTTTACATTTTCATCAGGTCGATGACCAAGCGGTTGTTACTATTTGTTCAGAACAGGGAGTCACTTAAAGTGATAGTCTGTTGATTCCATACTTCATAAAATATAATTCTTTAAGAGATTTCTTTGTAAAGGTTTTGGTAATTAAATAAAATCAACTCTTCCTTTTAAAATATTGGTTAGTCTGAGTAACTAAGAGAGTCCTCCTGATTGCAAAAATGGTGAAGTTGCATCAAAAGTAAGGCTACAACCTCCTAATAAGCAAAATTATTTAAAATGCTACACATAAAAAAAGACACTGATTACTCATGGTACATGTGAAATTATATCTGTGCTGTCTCAATAATCACTGTTTATTTCTCAGTCCTAAAATGTTTTGGATTATCTGACACAGAGCTCCCAAACACTAGTTTACAATTACATATACAATTAAAAAACCCCAGAAAGCTATGTTCAAATGAAATTTTTAATAAAGTATTAAGAATTAGTCTTTTAAAGTGACAGTCTAATTTATGACATCTTTTAAGTGGACGCAAGTTTCCTATTACAACATATATCAAGTGAAAGAATTTCAAAGGTCTGTCTCCCTGAGAAGTTCCTAGGCTGATGTAGGTGTTAACACTCTGTTTTAAGCAGTATCTGCCAGCCAGTCCTTTATCATATAACTTCAATTACCATGGAAGCCTATTCCTTCTTCTAATCAGCATGCTACAACATAGATGACAATATAAGCTGAATGAAATGACTCTGATTTTTTGGAGTGCTGATTAAAAAGGGTCTGAAGATGTCTAAATATCAATATTCTTCTTCTCAACTCAATAGGCCGAGCTATAAAACCCCAGTCCCCATGAGGAAATCATCAAGTTCTTATAAGGGCATCACCCACGGAGAACTCTCTAATTTCATCTGTCCAGGTGAAATAAAATAGCAACCTATAATCAGCTCATCTGTATGGCCTGAGAGGTTGGTCACCAATGACACTGCACAGGCAAGTCCTAAATTGCTTTCTGTAAATGTCACCTAGATTTTTAGGCCTGGCCCCACCCATTGTACAGTTCTTCTGACTCAAGTTAACTCTCAGCCAAGTGGTGTCAGGAAAATCATTTCTGCAAGGGAGGACTCCAAAGAATTTGTCACTAGGATACAGTGACACCAATCCCACATTTTGCGGTTAATAAAACAAGTCCTGCATTCGGGTTGGCACAAGGCCCTGATCTGATTTATTTCAAGCCAAGCTGGAGGACTTACAGAAAAAGCTGCCATTCATGAATGTTTCAGGAGGACAAGACACCAGGGTCCCCTGTAGCACAATTTACATTAGCCAGAAATCTTTCTGACTGACCTCTCAAAAAACCTAGCCTATTACCTAAAGAGAGTTGGTATATTTAAAAAAAAAATTTAATACTTTTACCTACAAAATCTTAGTTTTTTTTTCCCTGACATTTCTCTCCCAAAATGTGTCCTGTGGGAATGAGAAAAGGGAGGAATGCAGGGAAAATAGAAGGAGTGCTCAGATATCTGATTTAACCATCTCAAACATCAAAAATTTGGTGTGAATTTCTTTCCTTCTTTAGTGTAACCAAAGATGAGACACATAAGACTTACTTTCTTGGTAAAGTCTACATTTAAGTCCACATTCAGCTTTCATTTAAGGTGTCCTGTCCCAGGACATAATTAGGAATTTTCATTCTAAAATGGCACACCTATGTCTTCAGAGAGCTCCACTCTCTTTGAATAAAAAAAGGTGAGGTACCTTTTGGGGGACTTGGCATATATTTTTAATCAACCTAATTTATGAGGCATGTTCCAGAAGCAGGTAAGGAGTTTGATTTGGCGGATGCAAAGTTAATTTGCAGACTCTAGTATACCCACCTCCCTCCTACCCCCGCCCAGAGCGTTTCCGAATGCCTTCGGCCCCCTCCGAAGCAGCTCGGCTCTCTCCGCCCCGGCTCCGACTCGATTCCGAAAGGCGTCGAGTCGCTCCGAGCCCCGCGCCCAGCCCTCGCCGAGCCTTGCCGAGCGCCGCCGAGCTGAGCCCCATCGACTTTTCTGGCCTCGGCTGGGCGCTGTCCACCACTCGCAACGCCTGAAACCTCACCCAGCTCTCGTGACTGGGGCTTCTACCGGGCTCTGAGCCCGCCACTGCAGATTACAGACTCCTAAAGTTTCAAAACGTCTCCCTTTGGGAAGAATAGGTAGCTGCTTGCATTTACCGACCTGCAAGGGCTTGAGGCGGATGAAACATGCACCTTGTTGCAAAGAGCGATTCCCCAGGCCCCGCCTCCCCATCCATCTGGGTTGCACAAGCACCAGAGAAGCCCCAGGCCAAATTATCCGTGGCTCAGAGGGGTGCGGCGAGCCGAGGGGGCCTCTGCAAAGAAAGCCCAAGGGAGCGCTCGAACAAAAATAAGAAAATGTCAAGCAGACGGGGTAAATTGTCTCCAAGTCGCTACCTCCCTACCATCATGGCGCCGCCTAGAACCCGCTTGTCATGCCTGTTACACATGCAAAATTTTTTGCATCTTGGTTCTGAAACCGCAAGCATGCGTCGTCTCCCACCCACCTTTCTACGAAAGAGGTTTTTATTTTCCATTGTTTTCCTACGGGATGCAATTACTTCGGCTATTCTGTCAAGTTGAAAAATAATCATTTTTGTTTACTGCACAGCAACCCCTAATTAGGAGCTGTGTGTGCACGAAGGTGTCACAGCAAAGCGATGTGGAATCCTCGCTAAACGGCCTTAACGAACTCCTCCGTCGAGAACTGACAGGTCAACGGAAGCAGCAGGGCCAGGAGGCCCCGAGGGAGCGCACCCCTTCCCCACAGGCCACCCACTCCCCAAGCAAGCTGCCTGTGGGCTCACCAGGAACTGCCGAGTGGATGGGGCAAGAAGCAAGCCGGAGAGTGGGAAGGAGGGGCGAGGCTTCTTATTGAGAAAGTGTGGAAGGGGAGGAATATCCCATTTTGTTTTAATTTTCAACCATCACTCAAATCCACCCCCAGTTAATTAGGAGGGGAAACTGATATCTAAGGCAGAAGGGGGCGGCGGCAAGTGGGGCCTGAAATCCGCATTGTGGGTAGATTACATGGAACGTGGCCTATGCAGAGTGTAAATAAATACATTGATAAAGACTATAGAATGAACGAAAACTGCCAGTGTCAGGACAGCAAACGCTGGGGGAGTGGGAGGGGGGCAGCAAGGGGCAGGCATTCTGCCTCACAGCCAACATCCCTCTTCCACCTAAGCCTTGGATACAGCTGTGCCAGTCACATCCACATGGAAACCCACCTACTCCCCTATCACACGCCCCTTCCCCTAACTCTCACCCTCTTTTTTGGGGGCGGACACCTGAACCTCCGATTCAGCACCAAATCCATGAACAGCAGACACTTGATCCTCCACCCCAGGAATCTAGGGCTGGGCCCCCTCCATGTTTTAGCCAAGTTCAAAATCACTGCCCCAGGATAAGAGCAGGGAAAATGGGATTATGGATATGGAGTGGGGGCTGGAGGGAGGAGGAGTAAGAGACAGAATGAAACACACTGAGACAGAAATGAAGGCAGCGAGACACACGAAACAGCGCACAGCAAGAGTAATGATCATAATCAAGCCAATAGTGTGATGTTCTGATCAATATGGCGGACACTGTCATTCATACAACTACAGGCACTACCCACCCGGCCCTCCCCACGAAAAAACACCCATCCCAGGAGTTGGGATGAAGGGTCCAGAACCAGCGTAGGGTGTGGGGGAGGGGAGTCAAATCCAGGTGTGTGTGTGTGTGTGTGTGTGTGTGTGTGTGTACGCAAATTAAAAACCGGGCCTGTAGAGCAATGTGGAGTGAGTAAGGTAATACATATGCTAAAAAATTATTCTTAATCAAAGTACAAATCTCAATGCCACAGGGACTTACTTCATCTGCTTCACAATGGTGCTTTTTCCTGATTCTCCAGCCCCTGTTGGGACAGACAGGGGGGGAAAAACTGGTGAGTGTCAGTTTAGGGAAACAGGGGAGGGTGGGGGGGGTAAGGCATGCGAGAGGGTGGGAGATCCTGGGCACATGGTGAGCCAACTCAGGGACCAGGTCTCCTGGGGCGCGAGTAAGGTGGGGGAACTGGCGGAGGGGGTGAGGAGTGTCCAGGGTCGGGGAATGGGGATGGCAGCCCGGTCCTTACCCAGCAGGAGTAATTTCACATCTTTGGCGGCGCTGATGCCATCCTCTTTGAGGTTTTTCTCAATCGCCTTGCTCCGCTCGAGGGCGGCTCTCTCCTCTGCGCTCAGAGTACATCCCATGGTGGCCCCTTCCCTGCCACAGCCCGCACGACTCGGCTGGCACGGCTCCCCGGCTCGGCGCGCCCCCCACCCCCCCAGAGAGCAGAGCCTGGGCTCAAAGGGGGAAAAAAAATCTCGATATCCTCCCCTTGGCTAAAAATAAAAATGTCGGGAAACCAGAATACCCCAAAAGACAGCCGCTAGCAAGATTCTAGCAGCAGAGACTCGCGACAGCTGGCGGGGCTCTGGGGGTGCCGAGGCGAGGGTGGCCGGGGTCTGGGGCTCCGGAGCCGAGGCAGGAGGCGCCCGCGGTCCGAGGAGGCGCGGGATGCAGACACTGAGGCTTGTGCAGGACCCAAAATAAATAAAATAGTCGAGGCAGGAGCCGCAGCCGGAGCCGGCGGAGGGTGGGGTGGGGGGCAGGGTGGGTCCTTCAGCCGCTGCTGCCGGAGGAGGAGGCGGCGGCGCGGGGTGTGGAGAGAGTGAGTTAGGGGGTGCTGCTAGTGCATGTGCATCGCCGATCTTCAGCCGTCGGTGCGTCCGCGGCGCCTTCGCCGACCCCCGCGCGCTGGACAGGGCTGGGCAGGGGGCCGGCCCGGGGGACAGGTCTCTAGCGGGCAGCGGCGTCGCTGTCTCCCAGAGATCGCATCGCTTGGTGGAGCCTACCGAAGAGAGGGAGAGCGCGAGGGAGCCGCGGGCAGCCAGCAGCTCGAGGGGGAGAAGAGGGAGCGAGAGAGAGAAGCTGGGAGGGAGCGAAGAAAAAAATGAAGGGAGGGCGAGCGCGCGCGCGCCACAGCCGGGGCGGGGGAGGGGGCGAGCGCAGCGCGCGAGTGCGCCAGCGGCTCTGCGCACCCCGCACCGCCGGCCGCCCGCTGACGTCAGCAGGGCCGCGCGCCGGGCCCCCGGGACGCGGAGGGGCGGGGGCGGGGGCGGGGGAGGTGCGCGCGCCGGGGCCCGCGTCAGCCAGCGGCGGCGGCGGCGCGCGTGCGCGTGCGCGCGGCGCGGCTTCCCCCTCCTCCAGCCTCTCCCCCCCCACCCCGCGGCTCCCCGCGGTGGGCGCGTGCGGAGCCCGGTGGGGGCGGGGCCTGGGCCCGGGCGCGCGCCGGGGGCCCTCCCTGCCCCCGCCCCGCGCGCGGGCTGCTCTGGCCTCCTTGTCAATGGGAGCGCGGGGCCCGCGCGGCGGTCGAGGGGGCACCCCGGCTCGCGCCCTGCGCCCCGCGCCGCCTCTCTTCCTCTCCGGCTTCCTCTCCATCTTGGCTCCAGCAGCTCGCCTTCTCGGTTGCTCTCTTGCTGCTGCTGGGGCCGTAGCAACCGAGACCGAGTGACCTCAGCCAACGTGAGGAGACAGTGGGGGCAGATTCGGAATTTTCGCTTCCTGCGTCCCACAAACATTTATTGAGCACCTACTATGGCAGAGAGGAGAGAGGGACACAGCGGGATGAGACAAAGCCAGGGCCTGTTCCCCAGGCGCCTCTGCATCCCTTTGCCACCGCGGACCCCGCTCCCAGGTTCCCAGCCCTAGGTGTCAGCGCAGGAGGCGGTTCCCACACGGGAGGCTTTCGCAGGGGACGGCCAGGTTTTCCTGCGAGTGAACTTCTAGCAATATTCCCTCAACACAGAGTTTAAGCGTTTTTGCTCCTTTTTGATGGTTTAGCTTGGTTTAATTTTTGCACTGAATTCTCTTGTCCTCCTTCCCCAAACACAAATTCATAACATGAATTTTGAATAATTTCCTCATTTTGGAAAACATTTCCCCTCATTTCTTTTTCAAATAAAGACCTAGAAACGCGGGCCAGTTAGCTTACTGAGGAAACCCATGTGCCAAACATCATCGGGCACGTTCTGGGTGGTCTCAGATATTTAAAAAACTAGTTCTTACTGCATAAAAAGATTTTACAGTCAGTTCCACCAGACAGCCCCAGGAGCCCTCCCAGAGAAAGGGCCAATAAGAAAGGTTGCTTGGGGACAGGAGAGGCAGGCGGCCAGTGCAAAACGTTTTTTCAAACAGTTGGGCATTTCTGCGATTCTGAAAGCAAACTTGTTTGCTTCATTTCAACAATAGAAAAAAAACAACAACAACCCTGTTTTGGAAATGTTACCCAATATAAAAATACATTTGCAATAGGGGGAAAAAAAGCAGTTCAGGCCTACCCAGGAGAAAACATTTTTCCCCTGAATTTTAAAATTTATTTCCCAGTCTGGGTTTGTCTCATTCTACAAATAGCTGTCTATGTCAAAAGTGGTATGTAATGTAAATTGAATATTTAAATTTGAACCACATTTTATGTATTCGAGGAAACTGCCAAAGAACTCTTATAAAGAATTGTTTTATAAAGTGAATAACTTTTTTCATACCTTCCCCCCAGTCTCCTTTTGTGTGTGTGTTGAGGAGAGGAGCTTGGGGAATAAACTTGGTTTGCTTCAAGTCAGGGTGCCCCCCAAAATCAGGCTTCCAGATACAAAAGAGAGCTGAGGTACCCAACATTCTATAGAAGTGGTTATTTCCTTGTAAGTTTGTTAGGATGATCGGGCAGATCTATCAGATACAGGGGGAAAAATCAGCGACTTCGACAAGATTCTTCTCTCCCTACAAGACTGCATCTGAAAGACCGAAGAGGTAAGAGTATACTGTTTCTTTGCCGATGGTGAGTTTTATTGTACGTTTTAATGCTCTTTCATAGCAAGTAATTTTTAATTTAAGGTCTTAGGCTGTTGAGGCATTGTGGTTTGTATGGTTGAATCAAATGACCCTTGATTTTAGGTATATTTATTCCTTCTTGGGATCAAACCTAGTATGGTGGAGGCACGAACCTGTGTTTTATGTTTTCCTTTATTCACTCAGTACTTACTAAGCACCTACCTACCATGTATGGGGGAATGTTCTAGGCAACATTAATGTTGTTTTTCAGGTTTATCAACCCTGCCTTCCTTTTCTGGGTCACTTTGCATCTTTATAGCTGGGCTTCCTAAAAGACTAATAATAATCCGCTTCATCTGTATAGTGCTTTACAGCTTACAGAGCACTTTTATAAAAATGATCTCATGTGATCCTCTCAACATAAACCTCTGGCAGTGTGGTGTGGGGAGCCCGTGGCTGAGTGGGAGGAGCCTGGACCATGAATCCAGATGCACCTGGGTACCCATTTTACAGCTGAGAAAACTGAGCCTTTGAGGAATTGAACAACTTACTCAAGGTCATGCAGTCATTAAGGAATAAGCCAGGTCTCCTTTTATAGGTTTGTGCACGTGTGAGAATAACATGTTATACAAATATATAACGCATGCTTCCTAGACTCACAGAAAGCCCACAACCCTAGAACCCAATTGTATTCTGGTTTCCCCAAAGGAAGTGAGGTTGTTGAACATCCATCCCCATTCTTGGTGAGTTACAGTAATTAAATAATACCGTAATATTTGTCCACAATTAATTTCCGTGGAAATGGGAAGATTACAATCCTAACATCAGGAATGATCAAACCCATTTGGTTTTATATTATATTGTCTTCAGAATTATATTTCTCTGATTATTGCTGTTGGCCATAGAATAATGGTCATTTATCCCACCCTTAGTCTACTGTTTCCCTTGCTTTACACATATCATCCAACATATTTCTAATTCTAAAAGTAAGTAATTAGAATGCTTGACATGCCCTCGCAAAGGACCAACAGCAAACGCCTATATTAAGTTGCTTTTTTACTCCATGTGGCTCCTAATTCATGAGGATAGTAATTTATGATATTAGCAAGATCCCTCAGCTCTGACTTGTAGAATGTGGGCTGTGATTAGATGAACTGAATTTCCCTGTTTGTTCTCTTTTGTGATCACTTTAAATATGTGTGTATCAACATTCTATTGTTTTTAATATATTGATTTAGATTCAGAGAAAGTTTTAGATATATAAGCTTGAGTCCTTAAAATCTTGAAATTCCTGAAATGGTCTCTCAAAACCATTCACATCAGAATGAGCTGAGGTGATTGTTAAAAATTCAGTTACCCATCTTCCACCAAGTGAGACTCTTCTGTAATCTGCATTGATAGCCACTTGCCAGGTGATTTATTTTATGCAAAGTACTAGGGCTTATATAGAATCTGTATGTGCCAATTAATTCTACTAGGAGCTTACTTTCTTAGAGTCCAAATATCGCACCTGTTTCTGAATTCAACTTTTCTTTATGTTTGCTAGCTTTTTTTTTTTTGTAAAAGGAAAGGAATTATGAAAATTTCTATTTCCTATTAATACTACTGTCATAGGAAGAAAATAGGCCAAAATGGGTAGTTCATGAGCCAAATGAAACCAAACCAAATGTCAAGTGAATTAGGCATTTTAGGGAGAATGGTATGTCTCTAGAGATTTTAGATTTCTTCACTAAGGTTTCTAATTATAAATTTGATAACTCACAATCTAACTTAGTGGTCAATATCATTTAGAATGACTGGGTGAGACTAAGAGAGGACTTAGTTTTCTGTTAAATATCTGGCATTAATGAGGAAAGATGCTGACCACATTTTTTTTTTTATGTCCCTAGAAGACAAGCCCCTGTTTAGCCCATACTCAGCACTTCCCTGACTGATACTGCTTTGTGCATATCTCTCACACCTAGTGGAGCAGTGGCTCTCAATTGTCCATAAGAATTACCCACATGCTTTTTAAAATGCAGATTCCTGGGTCCCATCCCTAGAATTTCTAAATCAGTAAGTCTGCGGTAGAGCCTGGAAATTATTACAATCAGACCTTCTCCCTCAAGTGCTACTGATGCCCTTTGAGAAACATATCACTGGACTATAAACTCATCTGAGGTGAAGGAGTTGTCTTATCACTTTATATATGGCCCAGTGTCCACAGGTCATCAGTTTTAATACTTGTTAGCTAAATTCAACTCTTTATAGGCAAAGGCTAAATCAAGCTATATATCAAAGTTCTTTCCAGCTCTGTGACTTTTTAATTTTTCTAATAGACATTTTGTGCCTTGATGATGCGAAAATATTTTAAGATTGAGTGAGTTCAAAAAGGTCATGGCTTCTTTTCAAGTAAGGTTCTGAAAAATGAAACGGTACTGATTTTAAACAAACAAACAAATGAGAGATTTACTGGCATTTACGAGTGTGTGAGAAGAGTGTATGCCAAATGTTTTTGACGTTCCCGTCAGGAAATTCTTTGAAATTTTTGTGTTTTGTTTGTTATTTTATAGAATTTATGAAAAAGTTAGTTTCTTTATCTATAATTGTTAGGAATAAAATATGCCGTGGGAAGAAATAAATGTTTTGTGTACTTTTAAATGAAAGGACTTGAATGAAAGAGTAGATTAAGACTTGTAGGTAATTGAATTGAGCTCTTACGTTATTGAAGTCCATTATGTGGACACTCTTAAGAACATTATTTGTTGTACTTCAGTTGTTCAAGAACCCCAAAGAGGGTGTGCTTTGTGATTTTTCTCGACTTAGGATAGTAAGAAAATTCCACAAGGACGCGTTTGGTTTGAATCGAGTGGAAGGTTGGAGGGGGCTGGGACTAGTGCTTTCACATTGATAAGGTTTACCAAAGGCTGAAATTGAAGTTGGAAGCTTGGGTTAATAAAAAGGCATTACTTAACAGCTGTTATTCCTGTTGTAATTTTCTTGGAAAATCTTTCATTAGAAACCAAGATTCTTATTTGTTATGATGGGATTAATAGTACTTTTCAATCTACCTGGGCTGGAGTTGACAGATAAGACTAGAAAGTACATGTTTGTAAATATTTATTTAATAGTTATTAAGTCCTCCAGAAGGCAGGAGATTTCTTGACACAAAGGTTTCTTGCATTATTTATTCTATTTTCTATCTCCATAGAGCCTTTCACACATGCAGTTCAAATATGTTTTACACATTATCTCATTAGTCTTCTGTAAGCTTCAAGGTCTAAAGTCTTATTATTACATTGCTCTTTGAAGACAGAAATGTTTGTGTTCATTTCCGTCAGTTGTATTTGTAGGTAAATTTTGTCTGAACCTAGTTAAAACCAGTAACAAATGTGATTAGTGGGAGCATGAGGCTATCAATTAATGCAAACTTATTAGCAGAAGATTGAAGTTGTTTGGCCAGACTACACCGATTTAATTTGTGACCTGTCTGCATCCTCTAAAGTACATGTGGTTTGGGATGTTCCCAAAGACTGCCAAGTACCGAGAACGTAGTGTTCCAGTGGACTAACATGGTTCTTCAGTTGTGCTGATATTTGACGTGTTATCTGTTCCCCAAAGGCCTGCAAAAGCCTGACCTCTGTGGTAGAGAAAAACATTTTTATGAAATTCCTATGTGTGTGATAGAGCACATCTATAAAATTGAAAGAAGGGCAATTCAGAAAGAGATGCATTTTCAGCCAGACACCTATCCCCTAGGACTTTTATCTAGAATCAGTTCGGAGCTTGAAGTGGTAAAAGAGCTGAACTGATTTTCCTCTTGACCTGTCCCTGCAGTCTGCTGTCTTTCCGCGTGGCCACTGGAGAGGGCTAAGAGAAGAGGAAGAAAATGGAAGAGGGAAGGCTTTGAACTAGTTACATCCAATATAAATGAAAAACAGCACTGTTTCGAATGACCAAAGAGAGGACATAGACAGTGTTATCAGTAAAAACACTGAGTGTTAGGGTTGAACAATGACTGAAATTAATGAGTTGGAAACTCAAAATAAATTTTTAAAAAGTCAATGATGAGATCTTGCAATGAGAGATGGGAGGAATGGGGCAGAGAAAGAAAAAGGGTGGAGTTTTAAATTGGTCAATTTGACCACACTTTTTGATTTCACAACCTTGGTTTCTGTTCAGGAAAGGAGTGAGTGATACTATTCTTTCCTTCTTCTCTTTTTGCCTCCTGCATCTCTGCTCCAGTTCTGTGCTTAGCTTTATCCCCCCATCAATGTTTTCTCAGTGAAAAAATAGTGATAAGAATGATATTTCAATATCATTGCCTTCACTTATTTAATACACACGTATTGTGTGTTACTGAATGCCAGACTCTGTGTTAGGTGCTGGGAATACACTGTTGAATATGACTTACAGGGTCCTCTGACCTCATGGTGCATATAGTCTCTGATTGTTCAATTATAGCAATCTTTAATACATTATTTTATTTAATCCTATTAATAACCCTTTGAAATAACCGAGATTTCTATTTACAATTCATGCATACTGATATTAAGCTTATAGAAGTTAAAGCGGTTTATCCAAGATCGTATAGCTAATAAATTGTGTACTCAGGATGGTCACCTTAATTTTCTGAATTCCAAGACAGTGGTCTTTCTGCCATATCATGCCATTTCCCTAAAATCCAAGCTTCAAAGATTATATCTAAGTCACTCTTTTAAGTAGCACCCAGACCAATTATATTATTCATATTTATTTTTTACTTTACTCAGTAATCCTTCCCCCTTGTTAGATATTATTGATCATTATAAATGAACTTTATCCAAACAATTCATGATCCCATGACATTTATTCCAATAAATTGTTTCTAGTTCTTCATATAGAATAATCTTTGTAGTGCGTAATTATCAGACTATTCTCCATATTTTGCAACACCCCCTCCCTCATAAAGATAACCAGAAATTGGGAGTAGATGATATATAACTATTAAAGAAAGATATTGGAAAGCTTTAGTCCCAATAGGTTTGGACAAATAATAAATGAAAGTAATTTTTCAAAGCTAAAAGAGAGTAACATTAAAAAAAGGCAGAATGGAAAGAATACTGGAAATCAAAAGACAGAATTTTCAGTCTTGGTTCAGCCAACTTTGGGAAATTCAGTTGTTTCTAGGCCTCAATTTCCTCAATCAAGGAATTGAATTTTAGGCATCTTTTGTATTCTACACTCATAATTCTAAATCTGAGTTGAGTGGCCAGAGAACTTAGAGAGTGACATTGGGAAGTCCACAGAAGGCAGAGCTATAGACCCCTCTGCAGGGCAAAGCAAGAAAATATTACAAATCCATTCAATCCTTGAATCTGAGTCTTATCTGTTCCACTGCTGCAATGGTTCCCTTTTCTTTTATTCCTCCCTCCAAATCAAGAATGAATCTTTCATACTTCTTATGGCATTGGCTTTAGAAATATAACACTTTTGTAAACAAAACAATCCAATATTATGAAAGGACTGTAGCTTGACTTTGATTTTTCAGCTTAGAAGTGACACCGCTCTTAGATCTATTGGAATTTTTTTTTAAAGCCCATTGTGAGATTTGCCTTGTATTCCTTTCAGCACAGCAGGCAGATAATGGCTTGTAATCACCACCCAATTGATTATGACAGTACAGTATTTTTTTCATGGGTGATAAGGATGAGTGGGGAACATTCCATGGTGTTGGGAAAGGATAGCCAAGGGAGTTGCATATCCAGGAGTGAGATGGCCAGTGTTAAGTACTCAGAGGGGCTTGACAAGGGGTCTGCCTTGTCCGACAGCCCCCACTGGATCAATTCAGTCCTGCTCGTTTGGCTTTGGCTCTAACAGTTTTCCCAGTTCTTCACTTACTTTCCACACCCCTAAAGTGTATCTTGGTTAGTGATTACTAATTGCTCCCTGCCTACTTGCTGAAAGGGTTTCATCGAGTTAATGGAGACATTCAGCAAATGCTCCCACAGCCATGCCAAGCTCTAAGCATGACAGAACCAAGGATTTGTAGGTTTATTCAAGGTTGAGCTAAAAATTAAAGTGTTTCTTTAAAAATTAAAAAAATTAAAAAAATTAAAAAATTAAAGTAATCTATTTTAAAGAAAAGTAGAATTGGACGGAGAACACCTGGGTTCTCTACCCTAGAATGACTAGGCTATAACATTTCAGAATTTCTTGGGGATGACGACAGCTTGCCTTGGCTCCAGAATCCAGTTGCCCCTACTCCCTTAGGGAGCTATTCTGTTTAGAAAGCAGCTTCTTTCACAGCTAGTTGCCATCACTATAACTAATGAGAGAAAACATCATCACCTCTGGGACAATGTTCTGAGGCTATGTCTGAAACAGAATTCAAGTAGGGGATTGGAAGTTGGGGTGGATGGTTATTTCCAGTCCTTTCAGCAGGGGCACTTAGTTTCTTGGGGCAGGCTAACCCTGGTGACAGGTCCTGGACTGACCCAGGTCATGAACAAGGAAATTCCCAGAACCTCTAGATGTGCTACTTGGTGGCTAAGCACAAATCAATTTCTGTGCTTGGTTTTTCCTTTTTTTTTTTTTTAAAGACATAACTCTGGCCTTAAGTGCTCCCCTTGGTCCTTGTGACTGCTTCTAGTAATAGGCCTCTTCAGTTTCTCTTGTATCTGACTCTGATTCTACTTTGGGTTTATAGTTCTATTTTGATCCCATCAATCTCATTGAAATTAGAACCCAATTCCTAAACCTGAGTCTGCGTAAAGCCTTACTACAAACTGCTGCATCTCTAACACCTATCATGGGTCTGTTTGGAAGTTTACCTATTGCCGATGGCTGACTTCTAACACATCTTTCCAGAAACATCTACCTGTTGACATTGAAGGACCTTCCTCTCATTCCTATAGTGATCTACGTGAACCAGCTGTTTACTGTCAGATTTCCTTGGCACCATTCCTGACCTACATATTTGGATTTTTTTTGTTTTGGTGCCTATTGAGTGGACCTGCTACACTGCAGGGTTCCAGTGGGGTTGCCTGTGGTCATTCTCAAACTTCAATGTACATAAAAATCACCAAGAGTGCTTGTTAAAAGTGAAGATTCTGAGGTTTCACCTTTGAGGCTGTGATTTGGTATCTCTGAAACAGGGCTTGGAAATCTGCATTTAAACATATACCCCTAAATAATTTTGAGATAAATAGGGAAGAAAACATACTTTGTAAGAAGGCTGATCTAATTTCTGGGACTTGATCCTTCCTTATCCAGCCCATCCTATCCCCAATCAAACTTGATTTTGACAGATCATGAGGAAATTACTTTTCTATGAGGAATTTCTGAATGTCATAATCACTGGTACATTTTAGAATGCTATTTTTTTTTTCCTGCTTATTGGAAACTTTACAGAGGTTCTAATATCCAGATTGCTAAACTCTGGCTAGTAAGTCATTCAAGCATGCCAGAATTTTAAGAGTCCAGGTTTTGCCTCATGCTTTGGGCTTTAACTTCTCTTTGGTAAAGGTAACAGGGTGTCTTAGAAATTCATGAATCAATGTCTCCATCAGCAGCTTGTATTTTAGGGCAATGGAGGAAAGTGTTCTCCTTCTCTTGGATTTGAATTCATGCTTCAGTATTTCCATCACTGATATACCTATGTATGATATTACAAATAACATACATTTATATATAGATTGGCATCAAGAGAAAGGAGCTGGACACAGGAACTTTGGACACGGGGAGGAGTCCAGGTGCAGAAGAGCTGCTCTTTCTTATGTTAGGTCCAGCCTGCCAGGATCGAAGAGGGTCCCTGAAAGGGGGAGCGGGGACTAAGAAGAAAAGAAGACAGAAAGTTATGCAGGAGGGCACACAGTTCAAAGTCTGTGGCCCCGAGTTTATTTTAAAGTTAACTTTTATACAGTTTCCAACTTCTTCAAACAGACTGCCAGATAACACATCTGAGTCCTGTCCCAAATTGCCAGAGAGCATATCTGTATCCTGCCCCAGGACATTGTAAATATAGCACCTATTGGTTCCTGTACTCTCAGGCTTGATAAAGTTTCTTGTTCTTAAAATCCCTATAATCCTTTCAAGGCTCCCCTGGCTCCCAACATTCTTATATAGTGGTGGCTTATGTGAGACCCACTCTGTCCCAGATACACCATTCCTCAGATTCAGGTTAAACATTTTTGGAAAGAATACTTCAGAGGGCAAACTGTAGACCTCCTTTCCTTTATATCAAGTATGTCATAAGGTGCCCCCAGTGGCTTAGAAAAATTCTGTGCCATTTGGAACCCTGGGGGCCATTAAGAAACCCAGGGAAAGACTTCTGTTTCTGGCCAAGATGGAGTAACAGGTATGCCTGTTTACCCTACCACCTGAAACAACAAAAAAACAGGCAAAATATATGAAATAATATTTTTCAAGACCATGGACATCAAGCAATAAAGGACAGAGATTTCTGAAAGACAGGAAACAAATGAGGTAACTCTATGATTACGACAGCCTACTTCCTTGAGAAAGCTTACAAGTTGTGGTATGGGGACTGTAATCCAGATGGAGTTCAGCAGACTCCCTAGGATGAGGATATGGAGCTGAGACTCCAGAAAGACCAAGGAAGCTAAAGTTTCTCAGGACAGAGTAGGAGAAGAGAGACGGACAGAGAACTCACTAACTATAGTGTCTCTCTTGAATATTCAGAGTACAAATTGACACATGCATGAGAAGAAACTGTCCAAGACTGGAGAAATAATCATTAGAGAGGATTAGTGGGAACAATGGCAGCACTCACACAAGTCCAATAATAAAGCCTCTTCTTGTTAGCTGGGCCAGAACATCTCAGAATTCATGGAGTGTTGGAGAGAGTACTCAGAAGGGTTTTTCTTTAATAATGGAGAATAACTGGTTCCAGACTAAATATTATATTGATCTAGCTAATAAGCAAGATCCAAAATGATCAATATGTTTCCAAAGAACTGAACTGTGTCCAGGGACAAAACATAAGAATATTTTAAGAAATGCAAAAATATTCAGCACCTAACAGAGTAATCATTTACAATGTCTGACATCCAAAAAAATATTACCAGATATGCAAAAAAGGAAGAAAATCTGACCCATAATGTGGAGAACAATTAATCAAATCCAAATCAGAACTGACATATAGAATTAGCAGACAAAGATATTTAAAAATTATTATAACTGCATTCTATCTGTAAGTATAGACTTAGAATGCTTTTTTAAAGGCTCCAATTAAATTTGTAGAGATGAAATTATAGTTTCTGAGATGAAAAAATTCTGATTGAGATTTACCATATATTAGACTTCAAAGAAGAAATGTTTCATGAAGTTGATGTATAAATTATAAACTCTAAGATGAAACACACAAAGAAAAAAGGATTTAAAAAATGGGGCAGAAATAAATTATACCTTATCAATAGTCACATTAAATTTAAGTAGATTAAATACTATTTAAATACTCCAAGTTAAAGGCAGAGATTTGCAGAATGGATTAAAAATTCATGGTTCAACTATATGCTGTCTATAAGAAACATACTTTAGATTCAAAGACATAAATACATCGAAACTGAGGGATGGACAAAAAGACATACTCTACTAATATCAGACAAAATAGATTTTAAGATAAAAATTGTTACTGGAGACAGGGATATTTTATAAGGTAAAATGGAAGTATAAAGAAGATAAAAAATTTACAACATTTGGGCGTTAACAATTATAATATATATATATCTAATAACAGAGCCTCAAAATACATAAAGCAAAATGGATGGAAAGAAGAAATAGATTATTCAACAGTAATTGTCAGTGACTTTACTATCTTCCTCTCAATAATGAGTGTAATTACCAGGCAGAAGATCAACAAGGAAATAGAAGACTTGAACAATATATAAATCAACCATGCCTAACAGGCACTCAACCCCCAAATAGAATACACATTCTTCTCAAAGCTACATGGAATATTCTTGAGGCTAGACCAATGATATACCACAAAACAAGCCTTAATAAGCTTAAAAGGATTGACATCAACAAAGTGTAACTCCAACCATAATGAAATTAAGTTAGAAATCAATAACAGAATGGCATTTGGAAAAAATTCACAAATATGTGAAAAATAAATAACGTATTATTATATAATCAATAGGCCAAAGAAGAAATAATAAGGGAAATTAGAAAATACTTTGAAATAAATCAAAATGAAAACACAACATGTGACAGCACAGCTAAAACAGTGCTTAGAGGAAAATTTATAGCTATAAATGCCACTATTAAAAAAATCTAAAATTAATATCCTAATCTTCCACTATAAGAAACTAAAAGAGAAGAGCAAACTAAATCCAAAGTAAATGAAGGAAATAATAATATTAGAGTAGAAATAAATGAAACAGAGAATAGAAAAACAATAGAGAAAATCAATATAATTAAGAGTTGGTTCTTTGAAAAGATCAACAAAATACAAACCTTAGACTGACAGAAAAAAGAGATGACTTAAATTACAAAAATCAGTAATGAAGGAGAAAATATTACTACTAACATTAGAGAGACAAAAAAGATTAAAAAGGAATACTATGAATAGCTATATGTCAACAAGTTAGATAACTTAGATGAAATGTAAAACTACTGAAACTGACTGAAGAAGTAGTAAAAGAGAAAGTCCTAGCCACAACAATTAGACAAAGAAAAAAAAAGGCATCCAAATTGGAAAGGAAGAAGAAAAGCTGGCATTATTTGCAAATGACATGATACTGTATATGGAAAACCCTAAAGATTTCACCAAAAAACTATTATAACTGTTAAATGAATTTAGTGAAATGGCATACAAAATTAATATTCAGAAATTGGTTGTATTTCTATACACCAATAACAAACTATCAGAAAGAGAAATTAAGAAAATAATCATTTACAATTGCATAAAAAAATACCTAAGAGTAGATTTAACCAAGGAGGTAAAAGACCTGTACTCAGAAAACTATAAGATATTGAAGAAAGAAATTGAAGATACAAATAAATGGAAGCATATTTCATACTCATGGATAGGAAGAATTAATATCTTTAAAATGTTCGTATTACCCAAAGGTATCAAAGATTCAGTGCAATCTCTATCAAAATACCAATGGCATTTTTCACAGAACTTGAACAAATAATTCTGAAATTTATATGGAACCACAGAAAACACTGAAAAGCTATAGAAATCTTGAGAAAGAAGAACAAAGTTGGAGGTATCATGCTACCTGATATCAAACTATATTACAAGGCTATAGTAATCAAAAGAGCATGATACTGGCATAAAAACAGACACACAGATCAATGAAACAGAATAGAGAGCTCAGAAATAAATTCACACTTACATGGCCAATTAATCTACGATAAAGGAGGCAAAAATATACAATGGGATAAAGACAATCTATTCAAAAAATGGTGTTGGGAAAACTGGATATATATATGCAAAAAATGAAATGAGACCACTTTTTTACACTCTGTACAAGAAAAAAAATCAAAATAGATTAACGACTTAAATATAAGACCCGAAATTATAAAAGTCCTAGGAGAACATGTAGGTAGTAAACTCTCTGATGTTACTCTTAGTAATATCTTTTTCTGATACATCTCCTTGGGCAAGGGAAAAAAAAAGAAAAAATGAACAAATGGGACAGCATCAAACTAAAAAACAAAGGAAACCAACAGTATGAAAAGATAACCCACTGAATGAGAGACCCTATTTTCCAATGATATATCTGATAAGGAGTTAATCTACAAGATTTATAAAGAACTTATGCAACTTAACACCAAAAAACCAAATAATCTAATTAAAAAGTGGGCATAGGACCTCCAAAGAGGACATACAGAAGGCCAATAGACATATCAAAAGATGCTCAATGTCACTGATCATTAGAGAAATGAAAATTAAAACCACAATGAGATATCATCTCTCTCCTTTCAGAGTGGCTGTCTTTAATAAATCAACAAACAACAAGTGATGATTAGACTATGGAGAAAAGGGACCCCTCCTGCATTGTTGGTGGGATTGCAAATTGGTGTAGCCACTATGAGAAATAGTATGGCAGTTCTTAAAAAAATTAAAAATAGAACTACCCTATGACCCAGTAATTCTACTTCTGGGTATTGATCTGAGGAACTCCAATACACCAATTCAAAAAGATATACACACCCCTATGTTCAGTGCAGTGTTATTTACAATGGGCAAGATATGAAAGCAACTGAAGTGCCCATCAATAGATGATAAAAAAGATGGATAAAGAAGATATGGTACATATATACAATGGAATATTGGCCATAAAAAGAATGAAATCTTATCATTTGCAAAAACATAGATAGACCTAGAAGGCATTATGTTAAGTGAAATAAGTCTGACAGAGTAAGATAAATACCATGTGATTTCACTTATATGTGGAATCTAAAGAACAAAATAAACAAACAAACAAAACAGAAACAGACTCACAGATACAGAGAATCAACTGATGATTGCCAGATGGGAGGATGGTTGGCTGGCTGGGTGAAAAATGTGAAGGAAGTAAGAAGTAAATACTGGTAATTACAAAATAGTCACAGGGATGTAAAGAACAGCTTAGGGAATATAGTCAATAATATTGTAATAGCTATGTATGGTGCCGGGTGGACACTAGACTTATTGCAGAATCACTTCATAAATTATATAAATGTCTAATCATTATGCTGTACAACTGAAATTAATATAAAATAATATTGAATGTCAACTGTAATTGAAAAATTAAAACAAGAAATAAAAAGAAATAAGAGATCTGACTAAACCTATAACAAGTAAAGAGATTAGATTTGTAATTAAAATTTTCCCACAAAGAAAATTCCAGGCCCAAATGGCTGCTGCACTCATGAATTCTACCAAATTATTTAAAGGATCATTTTCAATATTTCACAGCTCTTTTCAAAAATATAAGAGGAGAAACATTTTCCAACTTAATCTATGACACTAGTATTACCCTGGTACAAAAACTAAAGATATCACAAGATAAGAAAATGTCAAACCAATATCTCTTAAAATATAGATGCAAAAATCCTCAACAAAATATTAGCAAACTGAATTTAGCCATGTACAAAAGGAATACACCATGACAAGGTGGCATTTATCCAGGAATATATCCAAGGTTGGTTTAATATCTGAAAATCAATGTCATGCACCATCTTAATAGAATAGAGGACAACTCTTCCCCTCCCCTCCCCTCAAAAAAAAATCCATGATTCTTTTAGTTGGTACAGAAAAGGCATTTGGGAAAATCTAGCACTCTTTCATGGTAAAAACAGTAAACAAAGAAAGAAGAGAACTTCCTCAACCTGACCAAGGGCATCTATGAAAACCCCACAGATAAGATCATATTTAACGGTGAAAGCTGAATGCTTTCTTCCTAAGATCAGAAATAAGGTAAAGATGTCAGCTCTTACCACTTCTATTTAATGTTTTATTTGAGATTCTGGCTACAGAAATTAGGTAAGGAAGATAAATAAAAGGCATCCAGATTGGAAAGAAAAAAGTACAACTATCTCAATTTGTAGGTGATAAGATCTAGCAAGATTACAGGTTACAATATCGATATGCAGGTCAGTTATTTTTCAATAACTAGCAATAAACAATCTGAAAATGAAATTCAGAAAATAATTTAATTTATAATAGCCTTAAAACAATAAAATACTTAGGAATAAATTAAAAAAAAGAAGTGAAAGACTTTTACATTGAAAACTATAAAATATTGTTGAAAGAAATTAAAGAAGATCTAAATAAATGGAAGGAAATTTCATGTTTATGCGTTGGAAAACTTGATATTATTAAGATGGAAATAATCTCCAAATTGACCTATAGATCTAACACAAAGTCTCAGCTTTTTTTTAAAAAAAGTAATTGCCAAGCTGATCCTAAAATTCATATGGAAATGCAAGAGATCCAGAATGGTTTAAACAATTCTAAAAAAGAAGAACAAAGGTGGAGGACTCACACTTCTTAATTTGAAAATAATACAAATATAATGAAGACAGTGTAATGCTGGCATAGGACAAACATATATAGGAATATAGATCAATGGTAGGATTAAGAGTCCAGAAATAAATCTTTACATTTATGGTCAATTGATTTTCAACAAGGATCCCAAGATAATCTGGCAGAGGAAGAACAGTCTAGATATTCATATTCAAAAGAATAAAATTGGATATACTTTGTACTATACACAGAAATGTTCTCAAAATTGGTCATAGGTCTAAATGTAATAACTAAAATAAAACTCTTAAAAGAAACTATAGGAGTAAATTTTCATGATATTAAGACAATGGTTTCTCAGATACAACATCAAAAGTACAAGCAGTGAAAGAAAAATAAGTATGTTGGACTTTAAGTTAAAACTTTTCATGCTTCAGTGAGCACCATTAAGAAAGTGCAAAGATAACCCACAGATGGGAGAAGATATTTGCAAATCATATACCTGTTAAGAGACTTATCTGCAAAATATATAAAGAACTCATAAGTCAATAATAAAAAGACAAATAACCTAATTTGAAAATGATCAAAAGTTTTGAATAGGTATTTTCCCCAAGAAGATATACAGATGGCCACTAAGCACATGAAAAGATGCTCAGCATCCTTAGCCATCAGAGACTTGCAGATCAAAACCACAATGAGCTACCGTTTTATACTTACTAGGAAGGTACACATACTACAACATGGATGAACATTGAAAACTTTATGGTAAGTAAAAGAAGCCAAGCATGAAAGACCAGATATCATATAATTCCATTCATTTGAATTGTCCAGAGTAGGCAATTCTATAAAGACAAAGTCAATTTGTGGTTGCCTAGTGTGGGGGAGGGAGAGGATAAGGAGTTACTGTTAATGGATGTGATAGGCAGAATAATGGTCCCCAAAGATGTCCACATTTTAATCTTCAGAACCTGTGAATGAATATGTTATGAACATATGAACATGACACAAGGGACTTTACAGATGTGATTAAGTTTACAGACCTTGAGATGAAGAGATTATCCTGAGTTGCATACTTTGGTGCAATAACTGAGAATATCAATCTAATCACATGGATCTTTAAAAATGGAGAGCCTGTCCCAGGTTTGATCAGGAAGGAGATGTGAATGGTCAGGGGTATGTAATGTTGGCTTTGCAGATGGAGCCAAGAAATGTGAGCATTCTCTCGAAGATAGAAAAGGTAAGAAAATAGATTTTTCTCTAGAGACTCTATAAATGAATTCAGCCCTACCAACACTTTGATTTTAGTGCAGTGAGACCATTTCAGATTTCTGACTCCAGAACTCTTTGACAATAAATTTGTATTGCTTAAGTCACTAAGTTTGTGCTAACTCATTGAAGCAGCCCCCAAAACCTAATACAATGGATATAATAAGATTTCTTTTTGGGGTGAAGAAGTATTCTAAAATTATATAGCGATGATGGATGCACAACTTTCTGAATATGCTAAAAACCATTGATGTATATACTTCAAGGAGATGAATTTTATGATATGTAAGTTATATGTCAATAAAGCTTCCTGAAGAAAGGGAAGAAGAACATCAGTCAAGTGAGGGATGACTTGAAGCCAGCCAATATATTTATAATTAGAGTTACTAGAGGGAGGGCAAAAAAATATTTGAAGAAATAATGACCAAAAATGTTCAAATTTTATCAAACTACAAATCCATAAATCTAAGGATCACAATAATCCCCAAGTGAGTTGAAGAAAGCTATTTCAAGGTGCATCTGATTTTAAAGAGAAAATCTTAAAAACAATTTTAAAGAGAAAATCTTAAAAACAACCAGGGAATAAGGATGTATTATGTACATTCTTATTTCATAGAAACAAAGATACATAGAAACAAAGATAAGGATGAAAGTGATTTCATTCTGGAAGTGATGCAAATGATAAAACAGTAGAACAATATCTTAAAAGCGCTAAAAGAAAAATATTGCCAACCTAGAATTCTATGCTCAGAGTAAATACCACTAAAAAAATGGAGGCAAAATAATCACTTTTTCAGA
Organism: Macroglossus sobrinus; assembly: GCA_004027375.1. Classification (NCBI taxonomy): domain Eukaryota; kingdom Metazoa; phylum Chordata; class Mammalia; order Chiroptera; family Pteropodidae; genus Macroglossus; species Macroglossus sobrinus. The sequence continues at coordinate 80,584 of PVKZ01002583.1, read as the reverse complement.
AATATAAAAGCTGAAAGTATTTATCACCAGTAGGCCCATACTACTAAGAATTCTAAAGAAGTGATTTAGGTGGAAGGAAAATGGCACAAGATGGGAATATGACTCTACACAGAAATAAAGAACACCAGCAATGGTAACCATATGGATAAACATATAAGATTTTTTTTCTTATTACATAAATCTCTTTTTTTAAAAAAATTGATTGTTTAAAAACAAATAGTAACAATGTGTTGTGGGGTTTATAGTTTATATATAAATAAAATACATGACAGAAGCAGAGGGGAAGAGATGGAAGTATACAATTTAAGATTCATCTTTATAAACTGGTATAATATCACTGAAAGTGTACTGTGATTGAAGATGTATACTATCAACCCTAAAGCAAATACTAAAATAGTAAAACAAGAGCTATAGCTAATAAGCCAACAAAGGAAATAAAATGAAATAATATAAAACACTTGATCCAAAAGTAGGCTGAAAAGAAGAAATGGGGAAAAGGAAAAATTGAAATAAATAGAAAATAAATAGCAAGATAATAGACTTAAGATAAATCATATCAGTAATCATATTAAATATAAATTGCCTAAACACCAATTAAAAGGCAGAAATGATCAGATCATATTTAAAAAATAAGGCCAAACTTTACATTGTTTATAAGAAACAAGGTTGAAATATAAAGACACAAATAGGTTTAAAAGTAAAAGATGGAAAAAGATATGCCTTACTTATGCTTATCAAAAGAAAGTTGGAGGGGCTAACCAATATCAGACAAAGCAGATTTCAGAGAAAAGAATATCACAAGGGAGAAGAGAAATGTCATTTTATGATGACAAAAGGGCAAATTCACCAATAAATAACAACCTCAAACATTAGTGCACATAATAACACAGCTTTAAAATGTATGAAACAAAAACTGACAGATATTACAGAAGTCTATACTTATAGTTGAAATTTTGAACACTCCTCATTGATTTGTAAGATAAATAGATAGAAAATTAATAAAAATATAAATGACTTGAAAACCACTATCAATCAGCCTACCCTAAATGATATTTCTAGAACACTTTACTCCCCAAGGGCAGAATACAGATTCTTTTCAAGCACATATTTTAGGCTATAAAAGATATTTCATACATTTCAAAAGATTCAAATAATAGAAAGTGTATTCTCTAACCACAACAGTATCAGTTTAGAAATCAGTAACAGAAAGATTTCTAGAAAATCCCCGAATATATGGAAACTTAATAACATACTTTTAAATCACCATGACTCAGAAGAAATCAAAGGGAATTTAGAAGAATATTTTTTAACAATGAAAATGAAAGCAAAACTTGTGGGCTGCTGCTAAGACAGTACTTAGAGGGAAGTTTATGGCACTAAATACGAAAATGAGAAATGAAGAAAATTTTCAAGTCAATAACCTAACATTCCACCTAAGAAACTAGAAAAGTAAATTAAATTCAAAGTGTTTAGAAGAAAGGATAGCAAAGATCAGAACAAAAATCAGTGAAATATAGAACAGAAAAAGAGAAAAATAAATGAAACCAAAACCTAGTTCTTAGAAAGGATCAATAAAATTAATAAACCTCTAACCAGACTGATGAGGAAAATAAAAAGACATAGGACACAAATTATTAATATCAAGAATGAGCAAAGTAACATTACTACAGATTATGTAGATATTAATAAGAATAATGAGAGAACATTATGAACAACTTAGATGCCAATAAATTCCACAACTTTGATGAAATAGACAAGTTCATTTTATTTGTATTTTTTTTTAGACAGGTTTGTTTTGAAAGACACAAACTACCAAAGCTTACTCAAGAGGAAATAAATATCCATAATGACCCTATATCTGTTAAAGAAATTGAATTCTTAGTTAATTATCTTCCTGTGAAGAAAATGGCAGAGCCAAATGGCTTCACTTAGGAATTCTGCTAAGGTTTTGAGGAACTAAAAAATAGCAATTCTCACAAAGTCTTCCAGAAAATCAAAGAGAAGGGAGTACTTCCCAACTCATTCTTTAAGGACAGAACCTGATACCAGAACCAATGGCATTACAATAAAATAAAATTACAGACCAATCTTTCTTAAGAATATAAATGCAAACACTCTAAAGAAAAAAGAAACTCATAATCCTTTACTAAAAGCAAAACCCCAATGCCTCTCTTAATTCAGTTGAGGTTTTTGGTAGAAAGCCACATACATTTATATTTCTAACAAAAAATAAACTATAGATGTACATTTTGGTATTTGGTGTTCTTACTAAAAAACTAATTCAGTGTGAGGAAGCACTAGAACGTAAAAAAGCCACAAACAGAAATGGCTTTGCCACTCCACCCCTTCCGTTGGGAACTTTGTAGCCACCTCACTAAGTAAAGGTAAGAGACTGGCCACCTCTGCTTATATATCATTTATTTGACAGTCTGGATAGGATTTAACCTTAAGTGAACTCATTCTTTGTTTCCTTTGGCAATCACTTTGACATTTTTAGAAATCAGCAGCAATTACCACATGTACTTCCAGGATTTTAAAATTCTTTCTATGACTTACTCTTAATTCTTATTCTAGAATATTTTAAATTTATGACATTGAGACAATATTTTACCCACCTTTGTCTCATTTCTCCCGAACTTTGTCATAACAACAGCAACAACAACAACTAATCATCATGTTGACAATAATAACAATTATTACAACTAATAGTATCATTGGTTGAGCACTTGCTTTGAGCCATTCACTGGGTTGTTCAGGCAAAATATTCTTTATTTCATTGAATTCTCATCACAATGTTATAATGTAAGAATTACTATCCTTGTTATACATATAAAGAACAGTTCTTCAGTTTTTATTTGTGGAACCACATCTCCAGTGCGAATCCATACAGTTTAGGTGGGGTTGTCCCAGCCCCAGGTTCCAGAAGGGGTAACAAAGCTTTATGCCTGCCTAATTCAAGACTCCCATCCAACTGACCACAGTGTTTGCTCTAAGGGGGCAAGTGATCCAAGGTGAGTCATTGAAACCTTCCCCAGACTATTTCTGGAGCTGCTGTTAGTTTCAGTAACAGTATGGTCTAGCTCAGACAAGATTGCCGCAATTCACATGGACATTCAAGATGAGAGATTCAGTTGCTAGTGATAGCACTTATACTTCCTGTGTCTCTAAAGTAATGATGGCAGGTTGGAAGCACTCATGGGCACATCTGAGCCCTGCTCCTGTAATTCATGAAGTGGGCTATTACAGTGCTATATGCTCTAGCCTCACACTAGATTTACGTATCAGTACAATCATGGTTTTGATGTGCTGGGTATATTTTTTCTGCTACATATTAAAGTAAACACATGACTATGTAGTACTTGATATAATTTCATGTCTTGCAATGGTCTATATTACCACATTTAGGGAAATATTGGACTGGAGAAGATGTCACATTATCCTGTGTTATTTAGAATGCTGCTTTTGTTTGTGCATTTGTGTTTAAAGTGATAACAGCTCCCTTCCAACAAAAGCAGAAAAAACACTATGAACAATTATGGGGGCTAAAGCATATCTAGAGGAAGTAACATTTTGGATTATATTTTAACTCACATTTTGAGCTGGTATGGATATAAAACAGTTATGAGGTGGTCCCTTTTTGAATATTTGATAAAAACTTTTCTCTTGTAATCAATGCCGTTTTTCTGGAACCTCAGCTGAAGCTCTGGGCAAAAGGAGGCTACAGCCTACAGTCTCCTAAGTTGGGATATCTTTTTCTCAATTTCCTGTTCAAATAAGACCTTTCGCTTCAGTTTTCTTGTGTTAATTTTTCACTTAACTCATGAAGTCAGGCCCATGTCTGTCAGATTTATTAAATCTCTGTAGCACTGTGCCAGTGCTCAGCACAGAATAAGGGCTCATTAATATTTGTTGAATAAATGAAATGAATGAATGAGTAATATGCGTACACGAGCTTGTCAGGAGAGCAGGTCAAATATTGATGACAGAACTGAGGCAAAGAGAAGTTATGAAGTGTCTTTAATGTTATGAAATCAGCAACAGAATTGGGACTTGTATCTTTTACCTTTTCGTAATATAGGCTCCTGAAATATGTTTGTTGAATAAATCAGTTAAATAAATAACAATATAGATAGTTCTTTTAAATACACTCTGACTTTACAAACTACCTTTGTGGCAAAATGTCATTAGGAACCAAGTTAGGGTGGGAGTAGAAATGAGGGGGTAGGATGGGCAGGTTTAAAATGACTTAAATATCTTAGAAGTAGCTGAACATATTGTTTATTCGTAAGTGTAATTTAATGATGGAACAACAGTGAATGCCTTAAACTAGCTCATGAACCAGTTTTAGTCTTTCGTAAAAATGTGGTTTAAGAAACTTGTTTCATGCTGGAAAATGCTTCTTGTGAGATCTATTATTTTGATATACAATACACCGAGACATTTGTTTCTATTTACCTTGAAAAATCCCCTTCGGAAATAGCATGTGGAGAGCAGCCATCTGTTCAGGATTACACCTCTGAAGTGCTGTTTCTCTGAACTCTCCTGATTCTGTGTATGTTAATTTAAAAAATAAGGACCGGTTTCCCCCTTTATCAAGCTTATTTATCAACACTATTGTGGGGATGTACTTATATTCTAGTGCCCCTTAGTAACTGTTAAATGGCTGTTGAATAACTGGGAACCCTGGGATCGCTGAATTCACTAGCTGTTTTTACTCTGCAATCAGATTTTAGAACAAGTCGTTACATATATCTTACCTTTCCCCCAAATAAATAGCTTTGAATGTTCATGAAATTAGGAACAACTCTGGTTAGGGCTCTAATAGTTCTGGAGGTACAGTAGAAAGTAAAAGAGAAGTGTGTATGACAGTAATCTTAATTCTTATACCCGCTACTTCAGTTTGACTCCTAAGACTGATACTTATGCAAGTGGAGAGAGATCTCACCTGACATAAACCTCATTTTGACCACAGAGGGTAATATAGCAAATTTTATTTAATTACATCAGTTTTACTGGGAACAAAATGGAGGCTCAGATTGGCTAGGTGATTTGATGAAAGTCACATAATTATTGGGTCATTGAGCCAGGACCTGAACTCATACTTTTTGATCCCCAGTTGTATTATGCTAATTCTTTGCTTTATCTGGGAAAAGACATTATAAGAGGTTAAAGGAACATTTAACTTATTCGTGGTGGAGTGTTAACTTCCATGACTCCCTTGCAAAATTTTATTTGTCTTTAAGTAAGATCCCTTTATTTAAGCAAAAACTACACCAAACAAAACCATCCTTACCATAGATACCATACATGTAAAGAACTATAAAGAACAATAATCTCAAATGAAAGAAAACATTTTGTGTTTCCTCAAAGAGCAATTTTACAGCGCAAATAGAAGTTATCATGAACGAACGAGCTAAGAAGGTTTTCCTGTTATGTTATTTGCTGAAGTTTCTTTACTGAACTTTCAAGGTCACCCTCATATAAAGAAAGAAGAGTAACATCTGGATTTCAAAGAAAATTAATCCATTCTTCTTAAAGCTATCCAGTTATTCTGTTAGAAGGTATCATTATGAATAAATTAAAACAGAAGTATCAATGCTCCTTTCCTACAATTTGCTTGAAGAAACTTCCGGGTTCTGTTCTGTAATTTGGCTTTTGTGACCTTGGACCCATCTTTTAACCTTTTTTTTAAACTGATCTAAAACATGTCTCATCGAGGTTTGATTTGGGTTTAGAAATGCTTTGACATTTTTGGACTGTGTGGTGAAGTGTACAGAAATGCCTTTTCCGAGGAAGCCTGAAAACTAATGGAATATTTTTATTGTTCTTTTCAACTTTCTTCTTTGGAGGACCAACGAGCATTTTATTCTTAGATTATTTACTTATCCGGCAAACATTTATTAAATACTGTGTGCCAGCCCATGACCAGCACCCTCTTCTGCTTTCCTGGTGCTGTGCCATCAGAGGATGCTTCTGAGAACCCTGCCATGGCCTTTACTTCCCTCATGGAATGTGAATGCATGCTGGCCGTTTGCAAGGACTTCCTTCTAGCTATACAGGCAAGAGTGGATGTTCTGTTGCACTGTATATAATTAGTACTTTGCCATATACTGCCTTATTGCAATTAAATGTGTCACAAGCACATTAGAAATGTGTCACAAGCACATTTGCTATTAGAAAGTAAGCTCCTTGAAAGAGGAAACCAGGGCTTATTTCTCTTCCATTTCTCTCCTCATACAAAAGAATAATGAGGAATTCTTTTCCAGGGAGTCCATGGATGAATGGGATTTACAGGGCTCTGTACTCCCTGAAATTCTAAGAAAATTATTTTTTTCACGTGCAGTTTTCTATGAAGAGGGTTCATCATTTTCATTACATTCTCAAAAGGGTCAGTAACTCAATGGTTAACCGCTATAGGTTAACCACTCAAATGGGCTTTTGATGAATATTTGAATGGAAGAATCCATAGGAAAGCAGATGTGACCTTGATGTATAAGAGAGAGTTGTCCTGGTGGGCAGCATGCTTGGGATGGCTTTTAGTTCCCCAGCACTGGAGAGAGCCGGATAACACTCATCAGTGATAATATTGTTAGGATGTTGATCTATCTTTTTGCTCTATGATTCTGTGACAATACCCATCCTCACTAGAGAATATTTCTAATTCTTCACACATAACCTCCCCCTCATATACATTTCTGTGTGACTCATTCTTTGGATTATTTATACACCAAAATAATTTTTTTGACAGATAACCAGAGGCCTATAAATCAAGCTATGAGAACCATGGCCCTAAGGATATGTGTGAAATAGTGAACAGCAGGCAGGCAACGTGGCACCGACTCTAGAAAATAAAGAGAAGGTCAGATGATTTTTGAGTCTAGATAGAAGAATATAGTAGTTGACAAGTGGGTTGACACAGTTGCTAATAGATTAAACAGAATAGGATTTAATTGAATACTAAATTGGGCTAGTTACCTTTAAATTTAGGCCTCTGAGCAATTTTAGTTTGTGCTGCAATTTTGCTACTTTCATTCAAAGAAATTAGGACAATGAAACTTCAGAGATGAGTTTCAGAAGTGCATACTTATACGAATACGTGTAAGTATGCAAAAACATGTTTATGCCTTGATACCCATGGAGGTGTAGATCCAGCCACATGAATGCATATATAAATATAAGGAGGATTAAATATTATATCTAATAAAAAATTTTCACTTGCAGAGAAATAGAGTATTTCAAAGTGGTTGAATATTCAGTAGATGAGAAGAATATTTTAGGTAAATGCTGATACCTCTTTCAGGGTTAATGTTGCAAAACTTCACAGAATGTGTGAGGAACTGAGTATAGGCAGAACCCAAGCTGACAATATCATACCAAGACATAGCCTAGGTGAGAGAAATCCTAAAGATATCCATTGTAATCTATAGGATATTGGCCATATTAGATGCCCTGGTTTTCCTTAGAGAAGTGTGTTTATTAAATCATCGTCACCAGCAGCTCCAGTCCTAGTTTATTGGGTTGATCATAGGGCCCTTTAATAAAATACTTCCTCAGAATCCTCTCTGGTGATCTTCTGAGCTGGCTGTTTTATTTACTCTTTAGCATTCTGGAAAGTCTCACTTAGCATCCTTTAGCTCGTGCATTTTTGATGAGTATGATATTGCTATTTTTATATAAGTTTTGTAAACTCCTTTGAGGAATGGAGGGCTACATGGTCGGGAGCTTCTTGCTTTATTTAATGCATCCATTCCCCAATCTCACAGAGACCAGTGGAAAGCTGTACCTATAAAAGCTAACTGATTTGCCAAGTGTTTTTGCTCCGAAGGGACATCACCTATTTTTAGCAACAAAGAAGTATTAGGAAGGGGAGGAAGGCATACCTCAGAAGGACAGATCTGAAACGAAGCCCAGAATACTGAAGAGAGTGGAGTGGAAAAGCAAAAGAGTGCCTAGCGGAAGGTCACCGAAGCGGAGAATGCAGACCCCATGTTCTGGACGGGGATAGGAAAGCCTCAGTTAAGAGTTCCGTTAACAGAGAATCTAGGAAATGTTATTACAGAGTTCTCTTAGCCCGTCTAATAAATGAAATTAGGACATGAGAGCTGGTTGTTTAAATTGTTTAGTAATCAATATATATTTTTTTAGATTGAAATACTATCAACAAACCTATTGAGCAACTATACTTGTACAAACCATTGTGCTAGGCAAATGTGTGTGAAAGGTAGGAAGATGGTATTTAAAAAATACAAGATGAGTACATGTTCTCTAAAAATGCAAAGGAAGCTAGAAGTTAGGTACTGTGTTGAGTGCTTTCTATGTATTATCCCATTTATTTTATTTTATTTTTAAATTAAGTTTATTGGGGTAACATTGGTTAATACAATTATATAATTTTCAGGTGTACATTATAATTGACATCTATATATTCTATTGTTTATTCCCACTCAAAGTTCAGTTTCCTTCAGTTACCATGTATTTGATCCCCTTTACCCACTTTACCCTCCTGCTAACCCGCTATATTTTACCCCTTTACCCCATCTGCCTCTCTCCTCCTCCCTCACCCCCTACCCTCTGGTGACCACTAGTCCATTGTCCATGTCCCTGAGTCTCTGTTTGTCCTGTTCATTTGTTGCTTTTAGGTTATATCCTACATATAAGTGATACCATGTGGCTTTCAACTTTTTCTATCTGGCTTATTTTGCTTAGCATGATTATCTCGAGATATCTATCCACATTGTTGCAAATGGCAATATTTCATCTCTTCTTATCACTGGGTAATATTCCATTGTATATATGTACCACAGCTTCTTTAGTCTATCATCCATCATAGGATACTTAGGTTGCTTCCATGTCCTGGCGACTGTAAATAATGCTGCTATGAACATCGGTGTGCAAATATCTTTTTGGATATGGGTTTTCAAGTCTTTGGGGTAAATACCCAGTAATGGGATTGCTAGATCATATGGTAGATAAATTCTTAATTTTTTTGAGGAACCTCCATACTGTTTTCCATAGTGGCTGTACCAATTTGCAGTCTCACCAGCATTGTATGAGGGTTCCTTTTTCTCTGCATTCTCTCCACCATTTAATTTTTAAAACAACTACTAGGAATTAAAATTATCCATTTTTTTATGGATGAATAGCCTGAGACTCAGAGATGTTAAGCCTTTCTTCCTTCCTTCCTTCCTTCCTTCCTTCCTTCCTTCCTTCCTTCCTTCCTTCCTTCCTTCCTCTTCTCATCTCTATTTCTTTCAACAAGGCTGAACTCAAAGGTTAATAGAACATGATGCCTTTGTCCCAAGGTTTCACTTTTTCTGAAGGTAACAATTATAGTTATGTAATAAGTGCTATAGTAGAGGTATGGCCCCAGCAATGGGAACTCAGAGGATGAAGCATCCCATTCTACTTGGTGACATCAGAGAAGGCTTCCTGGAAGAGGTAATATTTGAATTGAGTCTTAAAGGATGAGAAAGAGTGTCTCTAGTAGACAAGGAAGATAATGCAACAGTAACAGTGTGGCAGATACTGCTGACTGCTTACTCAACATCCATTACCTTCTCTCTTTCTGTAAGAGCTGAAATTTTGCTCCAGTGTTCCTGCCTCTATGTGGCTCAAGGGAGGGAGACCCTATCCTTAGGAGTAAGTAGTGATTGGTTTAAGCCAATTATGGCAGGTCCCTTCCTCTTGTTTGATTAGTTTAGGGGTGGATATATGAACTAATTTTAGCCAATGAGCTGTGAAAAGAAATCTGGGGGATTTAGGAAATGTTCCTTGCCCTTACAAGGAAAACACTGGAAGAGATAGCCCCCTTTTTTGTCTCTAGGTATTGCTTTGTTTGGAGGGGATGCTTAGAACTACTGCAGTCATCTTGTGGCTATGATGGGAGCCAGCCTGAGGACAAATCAAATTTTCTGAGAATGGCAAAGCAAAGGGATAAAAAGGACAGGGCCTTCAATGACATTGTTGAGTTGCTAGACAATTCTCCATACTTTTCAACTTCCTGTTATGTGATATTATAATTATCATTCTATCAGCCAGTTTGAATTGGAGTCTTCTGCCATGGCATCCTCACTGATAACAGCATAGCTGCAAAGGCACAGGGCTGAGAAAGCCCATAGGGCACTTAGAAATTTCCAGTAGTTCATCGTGACTGAAATGCAGGATACTGTGGAGTAGAGTGTGAGGTGATGGCTAGAGATAAGAAGAAATCGTGGACAAGGGTCAGATCACGAAGGACTTTATGTGTCAGGATCAGGTGCTTAGATCTTATTTTGTGAACAATGGGGAGTCATTGAAATATTTTAAGCAAGTTAATAGGATAATTATATTTACAGTTTAGAAGCATCCCTCTGAATATAGTGTGGAGGATTCAAGAGGCTAAGCTACCAGTTTGTAAGATATCAAGGTATTCACTTACGGAGCAAATAGGTTCACATGCCAGTTGGTCTCTCTACTGTCATTCCACTTTAGCTTGGAAAGACAGAGGTTAAGAAAATATATGCAAAGTAGAGAATTAGAGGCACAGACGGTATGTGCTTCAGGATTTCATCAAAGAAAAGTATGCTGGGGTCATGGAGAGTTTCAAAGAGCAGGTTGAATTTGAGCGGAACACTGAAGGACTTGGAAAGCTTGTCAGCTTGGGGTTGAGACGAGCATAAAACAACACAGAGAAACGGCAAGTCAAGCTGGAATGGATAATTTTATGATGCAGGGAGGATAAAGCTCAAATGGTTACTTGCAACCACAATGGCAGAGAAAAGAAATTCAACTTTACCTTAATTCCATCCGTTAACAGTTGTGGAACATTGGGCTTGATAAACTTCTGTTTCCTAATTGGTCGAATTGGGATCACAAATGTACTGACATCACCAGTGACGTAATATGGATATCACGTACTTCCTGATATCGTGTAATGAGAAAGACACTTCCCCTTTGTGGTACTCTTTCTTAAAACCCATAACTCCAGTCTAATCCTGAGAAAAACATCAGAGAAACCCAATGTAAGGAACATTCTACAAAATACCTGACCAGCACTCCTCAAAACTAAAAAAACAAAGAAAGACTGAAAAAGTGTCCCAGCCTAAAGGAGACTAAGGAGATACTATAAGGAATGCAATGTAGTATCCTGGACGAGATCCTAGAACAGAACAAAAGCATTCATGAAAAAACTGATTCATGAATCTGATTCATGAATCAGATTTTGAGTTTGGTTAATACTAATTTAGCAATGTTGGTTTCTTAATTTTGACACACTAACCACAGTAACATATATAACAACGACAGGGACAACTGAAACTGGGTGAGGGATACACTGTCATTGCCATATTTGCATAAATCTAAAATTATCCCCAAATAAAAAAGTTTATTTAAAAATAATAGTTCGCTGAGTTGTTTGTTATGAGGACTAAATGAAAGAATATATGTAAAGCAGCTCGTATAGTGTCTGACACAATAGGACCTCAAATGTCTCACTGTAAACGAGTGATTCTCAAATTTAGGGTGTATAAAAATCACCTGTAGGTGGTTTGTGATAAATACAAACCAACCCCAGGGCCTCAGTCTCAGAGAGTCTGATTTAGTAGGTCTAGACTAGGCCCCAGGAATAAGAATTTGTAGTAGGTGCTCTCCGCATGTCTTGATGCTGATGGTCCACGATCATATTTTAAGAATTGCTGCTGTGAACTATGGGGACCCTACGGTGAGAGCTGTATGTTCCCCCAAGGAGGAAACTAATGGAGATGTAATACCTGCCTTGCTTACTTTGGATGGGCTGGAGGGAGCAGATGGGCAAACTGTAGAAACAAGCACGTTGACACTGTAAGTTAAAATTTAAATCATTACAGATTAATTTGGGATGTAAGAGAGGTCTGATTAGGTAGCCATGTAATAATAACATCAGTGTGGTTGGAATCTAATTTTTATTCATTTCAGCCACCTAAAAAAGTTCAGCTGCCTTTCCTGCTGAAGCACTCAGGTGACCCATAGGACAAAGGCACAGTTCAACCCCTTCAATCAACAGATGAGGCTGAAGCAGCAAGAAGAGATGTGGCTGGTTCAAGGTCACAGAGCTAGTTCTTGGGAATAGATTAAAACCCACTTTCTTCAGCTGTATTAAGGTATAAGTGACAAAAATTGTATACCTTATATTTAAGGTAGACAATGTGGTGTTTTGAAATATTTATGTAGAAATGATTGCCATAGTCAAGCTAATTAACATATCCGTCACCTCACGCATTTTGTGTGCATGGTGAGAATACTTAAGATCTACCCTTTTAGCCGATTTTGAATATACAGTACAGCATTTTAACTAGACTCACCATGTATGTGTACATTAATTCTTTAGCACTTATTCATCTTGCATAACTGAAACTTTGTACCCTTTGACCAGGATCTCCCCACCTTCCCCACCCCTCAGTCACTGACAGTACCATTCTTTTTTCTGCTTTGAGTTTAGATTCCACTTATAACTGAGATCATGCAGTATTTGTCTTTCTGTACCTGGCTTCTTTCACTTAGCTTAACATCCTGTAGGTCCATACATGTTGTCATAAATGGCAGGATGTTCTTTTTTTAAGGTTGATACTCCATTGCGTGTGTGTGTGTGTGTGTGTGTGTGTGTGTGTGCGCGTGCGCGCGCGTGTGTGTGTGTGTGTATTCTTTATTCATTCATCTATAGATGGATACTTAGGTTGTTTCCATACTTTGGCTATTGTGAATAATGTTGTAGTGAACACCAGAGTGCATATATCTTTTTGAGAAGTGGGATTGCTAGATCAGATGGCAGTTACATTTTCAGGTTTTTCTGAGGAACTTCTGTACTGTTTTTCATAATGACTGTACTTGGCTCACTTTAACCACACTACCATAAAATACCTGAGGTGGTGTGTAACCTAAGGCTACCTCCAGGAGGAGGAGAAACCAAGGCTCGTCACTGTGTGTTTTCCCCACCTTTCTAGCTTGATGTACATAGAATCAGATTTAAGTTAAGGTTGTCCTCTTAGCCTGTGTTGCTTCAGCCCTCTGCTAACACTGCAGCTTCCTGGACTGTGCTCTGAGAAGTGAAGCACAAACACGCCCACCCATGTTCCCTAAGGTGTGTCTGTGACTCTCCATCGTCCTTCCAGGTTTCGATTCCGAGATGGCAAGGCAGAAACTGGGTTTTCACCGAGTCTCCACTGTCTTGCATCTTTCCCCCACATGCCCTCCTCCAGCCCATAAAGGGATTTTCTCTCTACCTTGAGTACCAGGAAATGCCCTGACAATATAAATTACATCTGTCCTGCTCTGTAACTTACGGTAAAGACCCTATTCTCTGAATATCCAAGTTTGGGACCTAAAAGCTTTTTTTTTTTCCCTACAACAAATTCTGGCTTTTGCAAATTAAATAAAAGTTGCTTTCTCTGAAATAATTCTTATTTAGGAATCTGTAGTGAAAGTCAGAAGTTAAAAACTGAAGAAGAGGGGCAGAGAGCGAGCTGCAGGACTAAAAAGGGAGATTAAGTTAAAATATGGGTTTTGAATGGTGAGACCTGTCAGCTCAGGGGCATGTGCTTCACTGCCATAAGGGACTAGACTAAGAAAGAGGAGGTATGGGGTTCAGGAAGTAGAAGAAATGTGTAGAGAATTCTCAGGATAGCAGTGAAGGAAAATCTCAGGATGACGGCTGGGCTTTAGGCCTGGAGAGCAACCAGTTCAGACTTGTAGTGTGCAAGGTAAGCCAGTCCCGTATACGTGTTATTCCTGTAATTTTCATTAGGGATTGATATTTTTTTTTGTCCTCCCTAAATTGTTGACTGCCAGCCATTCCAGGGATCAAGTTAAATAAAATCTGAACTTAAAAATACATATTTACCATGGCACTTGGTATAGCATTTTATCTTTGATTTTGGATTGAGCTCCTATCTGACAATAAGTTCCTGAAAATGAAACGTGGCAACATTACCGGATGTTTTATAAAACCATTTTATCAAGTGAAAGTTAAGCAAACGTGTATTTTAAATTTGCTTTTTCAAAATATGAATAAAAGTAGAATATAACAAAAATCAGTGAACCCATCACCCAGATTTAACAAATGTTAAAATGCTGTCGTATTTTTCTGTAAAATGTTAAATGATGCCCCTAAGCCATTTTCTCCCCTTCCTCCTGAGAAGTAACCACTTTCTTGAAATTAGTATGTGATATTCACTCAATGTTTTTGTGTTTTTAAAAAATTACGTAAATATCATAAGTAATATATTGCATGGTTAGTGTTTCAAAATTTTAAATAAGTGGAATCATGCCATGTAAGTCTTTTTGCAACCTGCTTTTCCCATTCAGCATTAGATTTCAGAGATTTATCCATGGAGATATAATTCATGCATTTGAACCGACATATAGAATCCATTGTATAACTAAGCCAATTATTTATCCCTTCCCTTTTTAAAGAGACTAAGATTGTTTCCACTTATTTTGATAGTATAAGTTGGACCACAGTAAACATCATTATGTATTTCCCCTGTGTACATGGGCAAGAGTTGCTTGAGAACAGTGGCTCTTAAACTTGGGCATGAATCAGAATCACTTTGAATGCTTATTAAAAAACAGATTGCTGGCTCTGTAACTGTGTATCCTCCACTGTAATACAGAAGCAGCTGAATCCAGTCTTTCATAGCTAAGGACCTCAGATCTATGCCACTTCTGTCCTTATTTATATTAGCCAAACATATCTCTACATGTTGCTTTTTGCCCATGTAATTGAGATAAATATATAATTTATCATCTGAATGAGGATTTTTTTTGAGTCTGAAAGGGAGCATTATTAATAATTATAACATGACACCTTACTCATCACTTAATCCTGAATCAGAGCCTCTAGTGAGTGCCTCTGATCAGAAAAGTCTAAATTATAAATCTATACCTAACAACAAAGAAATGTAGTTTTGGGGATTTTAGTTAAAGAAAGTAGACTTATTCTTTGCAGAAATATCAAAATCAATGCAAAGCCTTCATAAACTTTTAGACAGCCTTACATATCAATGATTACATTATAATTAAGTTTTCTTTCTTTTTTTACTTTTTCTGCCTTATTCCACTGGCTAGGATCAGCAGAGCAGTGTTGAATAGTTGTGGTGATAATAATCATTTTCTTTTCTTCCTTATCTTAAAGGAAATGCTTCTAAAGTTTTATTATTAATTACGATGTTTTCCATAGGGCTTTAAAATATGCTTTTGTCAGGTTTAGGAAATTTCCTTATTCTTGATTTTCTGAGCGTTTTTCTTTTTAGTATGATGTGTTAAATTTAATAATGATTTTCTATATATAGTAAGATAATGGTTTTTCACTTTTAGTCTATAAATGTAAGTCACATTAAAAGATTTTCTAACATTAAACTAGCTTTGCGTTTAATTATTGGATGCAGTAGTCTATATAATCATTGCCATTGCATCAAGTCTGTTGATTGTGTTAAGAAATCATTCATAGCCTTACTTTTTTTTGGTCTTTGATTATAGAGGCATGCTTAAAAATCGATCACGATCTTTTCATTTATCATTATCATTCAGTTTTTCTTGCATATATTTTGAGGGTATGTTGTTAGGTTTATGTATGTTCAGAATTATTATGGCTTTTGGTGAACTAATCTTTTAACAGTATCCTTAGTGATACTGTTTTTCCCCATAATTCATTTTTGATTGATATTAATATAAACTCCCTTTCATTAGCATTTGTCTGGTATATTTTCCCATCATTTTTTAAAGCTTTCTGTGTCCTTATGATTTAGCTGTGGCTCTCAGAATCGGCATATAGCTGGATCTCATTTTTAAATTCAATCCGAATCTCACATGACCATTTTTGAAGTTCTTTTTTGTTTTAATATCCATGAAATGTGACATTGCTATTATTTTTGGTGTTGTTTTACCAGGGTTTTACCTCCTCATTGCTTTTTGTACTCCAATCTTTCCTTCTGGGTTCGTTTTCTTTTTCCCTTAGGTAAATTTTTTTCAGCAAGGGTATCTGAATGGCTTGTTAGACAAGAGAATTTTTTCTGCTCAGTGTCTGGGCAGGTAACAAGCATATTATCACTTTGCTGAGTTGATTGGTGAAGTTTTGCTCAGTTGCCACAGTCCAAGCAGCCCTTCCAGGGCCTTGGTGTTTTGTGTAAGCTTATTTCCAGCTTTCTCCTACTTCTAGCCCCAAACCACATTTCCTACCTTCTGTGCCTTCTAGCTCCCAGCCTCTAAGACCTATATCTAGGTTTAATTCCACCTCCTCAGTGTGCTCCTCCACTGCTCAGGCTTTATATTCCCAATGTAACTCTGTCAGCTGGAGACTTCTCACTTTCTTTTAAACTCAGCTATGTGTTAAACTCTTGGGGAGTAATATTTTACCGAGAAGTTCTATATGTTTGGAGTAAGAAATAGTTTCATTTCTATTTAGTGCACCATGATGGTAGAATTGGAACACTAAAGTTTCTTTCTAAACACATATGTTTTTAGCTCTAATGTGATTTCTAGTTGTACTATGTCTTTGGCCATATTTAGAAAACTGGATAGTTGGATATTGTTATTTTTTTAAAACTATTTGCATGTAAAACACCTTTGAATGGACAGGTATGGATACATTTTTAGCTGCTGGCATAGAGATTTCTCTCCCTACCCCACATGTCCCAATGGCCCTCCCTTTTATACCTTTTCACTACCTTCTTATTATGTCTTATGTTTAAGTTATTCTCAGCTTCTCACATAGGAAAGTGATATGATGAACATATAATTTAATGACCGAACTGAACCTGGTCTCAAAATAGCTTTCTAAATTGTTTTTGTTCTAAAAGAGGACTGGGAGATATGAAGAATTTGTAAACCTGTGGCATTAAGAAGTCTATTATGAAAGATATTTTGAGGACCAGTCATCCAGTATTCTCTTCTGGTGCCCACAGACCACATAATTTCACAAACTGCTATCCTTGCAATTTCTACTTAAACGTATCTGTATACTTCAAAGAACTCAGTACCAATTCTTATGGATTTTGGTTGGAATAAACATTCAAGAGTGGGGAGGAACCAAGATGGCAACAAAGGAAGCTCCAGAACCTCTTCCTCCCACAGACGCACCCCATGTACAGAGAAACATGCAGTAATTCCTTCTGAGAGAAATCCAGAAATGAAATGAGTTACTTCTACACATCAGGCAACTAAGCAAATACCCATATTGAAATGGGTAGGAAAGACACAGTTGCCATAAACCCTATCCCTGGCATAGTACCACACAATCTAGAGGGAGCCCCCCAACTCCCAGCTTCTGTTTGAGGAGCAAAGGGTTTGGACCACACATCTAGTGCCTCAACACTAACGGCTCCTACTCAAGAGATGGGCCCTTAAAATACCTACCTCTGAAAACTAGCAGAGATGAGTCCACAAGACACACAGGACTATGAGAAATAAAGAAGTAGTTTTTAATGGATGTGTGAGCACTCACTGAAGCTATGTCCCCAAAGCTCAGCACAGATGGAGCAAGTAAAAAAATCCATCTCTCATTATTTACTTAGAGGAGGATGTACCACAAACTTTAAAATTTACAGCCTGAGGTTTCAGCTTCTTATCTGCACAAATCTAGGGGCTAGCTGCAGTCCTCTGAAAGGAGCTTGTACACATGCCTGGTGTTTCTGCTTTTGTGGCTACAGCCTAAGGGATGGGCTCCTGGATCACCTGGCTGATAGCCAGTGGGTATTGCATTCTCAAGTCTCATAGTTCTGTAGCAAACAAAGAAGCAGTTTTAAACAGGTACAGGAGCACCAACCTTCCTTCCCCCCATGGCTACACATCCAGGCTCAGCACAGAGAGAGCAGACAAAAATGCCCATCTCCCAGATTCTCCATGGAGGGTCTTAACTACATACTTACCTGGGTGCTGCCTGAAGGCTGCTTTCTAATCAGCCTGCACCTAGTTGCCAACTGGAATCCTCTCCTTTGGGATATGAATAGGTCTTGGCACACCTTCAACTACTTGGAGCCACTAAGAACAAAGACAATGACTTGGACAATCACAAAAGTTTGAGAGACTACTAGGAGCTAGGGCTGGGCTGATTGATAAAGTTCATCTTCTACATGAGACCAGCCTGTCAAGATAAGTAGAGGTGGCTGTTTTATGTGATTTGCAGAAACCAACACAGAGAGTCAAGCAAAATTAAGAAATGGCAATATATTACAAATAAAATAGTGAGATGAATCTTAGAAACCAGTCTTAATGAAATGAAGATAAATTGTTTATCTGCTAGAGAGTTCAAAATAATAGTCATAAAGATGCTCACCAAGTCAGGAGAGCAGTGCTTGAGGAAAGTGAAAATTTCAACAGAGATACATAATGTAAAACAGTTCCAAACAGAAAATATGTTGCTGAAGAGTATGATAACTAAACTGAAAAAAAATTAGTAGAGACATTCAGCAACAGGCTAGATCAAGTGGAAGAAAGAATTAGCAAACTCACCCCATCAGAGCAGTCAAAAGAAAAAAAAGAATGAAAAAAGTGAAAATAGCTCAAAGGACTTATGGGATAACATCAAGAGTACTACCATTCACATTATAAGGGTCCCAGAAGGAAAAGAGAGTGAGAAAGGGACATAAAATTTATTCAAAGAGATAATGGCTGAAAACTTTCCTTACCTGGGGAAAGAAACAGACATCCAGATTCAAAAAGCCCAGGGAGTTTCATATAACAGGATCCCAAAGAGACCCACACTAAGACACATTATAATTAAGATGTCAAAAGTTAAAGGCCAAGAGAGAATCTTAAAAGAGACAAGGCAAAAGCAGTGTATCCCATACAAGGGAACCCCCTTAAAGCTATCAACAAATTTTTCAGCAGAATTTTTGCAGGCCAGAAGGGAGTGGGATGATATATTCAAAGTGCTGAAAGAAAAACCGTCAACTGAGAATACTCTACCCAGCAAAATTGTCCTTCATAATTGAAGGAGAGATTTAGTAAAGGTTAAAAGTCAAAAGTTTTGAAAATAAATATAACTACAATAATTCATAGTCATATTGCATACACAATATAAATAGATATAAATAATATAAAAAGGGGTAAATTATGATGTCAAAAATAGAAAACATGGGGGGAAATGTAAAAACATAGAGCTTTTATATGCATTTGAAGTTATCAGCTTAAAATAGACTATTATAAGATGCTTTATGTAAGCCTCATTATAAAAGAGAAATCTATAAAGGAAACAAAGCATACCATTACAGAAAATCATCAAATCATAATAGAAGAGGGCAAGAGAGGAAGAAAAGAGCAAAGGAATAACAAAACAACTAGAAAACAATGAACAAAATGGCAACAGTTAAGTCTATACCTATCAACAATTACTATAAATGTAAATGGACAAATTTTCTATTTAAAAAGACATGGAGTGGCTGAAAGAATAAAAAAAGGAAGACCCAATTATATGCTCCTAGAAGAAACTCTCTTCAACTTTATAGAAATACATAGACTGAAAGTGAAAGTATGGAAAAAGGTATTCCATGCAAATGGAAAGAAAATGAAAGGAGTAGCTATACTATAGAAAGACAAAATAGACTTTAAGCCAAAAACTATAATAAGAGACAAATAAGGTCATTATATAATGATAAAGGGATGAATTCAATAAGAGGATATAAACATTCACCTAACATTGGAACACATACATGTTTAAAGCAAATATTAATAGATCTAAAGGAAGAAACAATACAATAATAATAGGAGATTTTACTACCCCACTTTTAACAACAAACAAATCATCCAGATAGAAAACTAGTAAGGAAACATTGGACTTAGACACATTAGATCAGATAGATCTAACAGACAAACATAGAACATTCCATCCAACAACATCAGAATATACATCCTTTTGAAGCACACAGAAAACATTCTCTAGAAGAGATCACATGTTAGGCCACAAAACAAGTCTTAATAAATTTAAGAAGATTGAAGTCATATCAAACATCTTTTCTGACTGTGGTGGAATGCAACTAGAAATCAATTACAAGACAAAAAATTGGAAAATTTACAAATATGTGATGAATAAACAACATATTTCTGGACAATCAGTGGGTCACAGACGATATCAAAAAGAAAATAAAAATATGTCTTGAAACAAATGAAAATGGAAACACAGCATACCAAAACTTATGGAATGCAGCAAAAGCCGTTCTGAGAGGGAAGTTTATAGCAATAAATGCCCACATTAAGAAAAAAGAAAGATCTCAAATAAATAATCTAACTTTATGCATCAAGGAACTAGAAAAAGAAGAACAAACTAAGCCTAAAGTTAGAAGGAAGGAAATGACAAAGCTCAGAGAGGAAATAAATGAAATAGAGACTAAAAACACAACAGGAAAGATTAATAAAAGAAGAGTTTATTTTTTAAAAAAATAAAAATTGACAAGTCTTTAGCTAGACTAAGACAAAATAGAAAGAAGACAAAATCAGAAATGAAAGAGGAGACATTACAACTGATGACCTGAAATACTAAATATCTGAACAATTTTATGCCAACAAATTAGATAACCTGAAAGACATGGATAGATTCCTGTAAACATAATACCTACCAAGACAGAATCATGAGGAAAGAGAAAATAAGAACAGACCAATAAGTGGTAAGGTGATTTAATCAGTAATCAGAAACTTTCCAACAAAGAAAGGCTCAGGACCAGATGGCTTTACTGGTGAATTCTACCAAACATTTAAAGAAGAATAAAAGCCAATCCCTCTCAAACTCTTCCAAAAAATATAAGAGGAGAGTACACTTCCAAATTCATTTTGTGATGCCAGATACCAAAAGTAAGACAAGAAAGCCACAGACAATTATAGGCCAATATTCCTACTGAACACTGATGCAAGACTTCTCAATAAAATATAAGCAAACTGGATTCCACAGTACATTAAAAAGAGCATCCACCAAGTTCAAATGTGATTTATCCCAGGGATGCGAGGATGGTTTAACATATGTAAATCAATCAATGTGATACAACATTAACAAAATGAAGGATAAAACTTATGTGATCATCTCAATGGATGCAGAAAAAGCATTTGACAAAATTCAACATCCTTTCATGATAAAAACTCTCAACAAACTAGTTATAGAAGGAATGTACCTCAACACAGTAAAGGCCATATATGACAAGCCCACAACTAACATGTTTAATGGTGAAAAGCTGAAACCTTTTCTCTAAGATCAGGAACATGACAAGGATGCCCATTCTTGCTACTTTTAGTCAACATAATACTGGAAGTACTAGCCAGGGCAGTTAGGCAAGTAGCAGGAATTAAAGGCATCCAAATTGGAAAAAAAAATAAAATTGTCTCTTGTTTGCAAATGGTATGTAAACCCTAAAGACTCCTCTAAAATATTTCTAAAACTAATAAATGAATTCAGAAAGTCATAGGACAGAAATTGATATACAAAGATCAGTCGCATTTCTACACACTAACAACAAGCTTTTGGAAAGAGAAGTAAGCCATACAGAGAAAGACAAATGTTGCATGATGGCACTTACTTGTGGAATTAAAAAGATTCAAAGTCATAGAAACAGAGAGTAAATGGTGGTTGTCAGGGGCCGATGAGTGGGGTGCATGGGAGTGGGGCTGGTTAAAGGTACAAACTTTAAGTGATAAGATGAATAAGGTCTTAGGATCTGATGTATAACATGGTGACTAGTTGATAACATTGTAGTGTATAATCGAAATTTGCTAAGAGTAGAATTTAAGTGTTCTTACCAAAAAAAGAAAAAATAAAAGGTAAATATGTGAGGTGATAGATATGTTATTTAAATCGATGATGGGAATTTTTTCACAATGTATGTCTGTCAAATCATCCTATTGTACATTTTAAATATATTATAATTTTATTCATAAAATATGCCTCAAAAAAGCTGGAAAAAAATCATGTAAGGAACTATTATCCACAGGGGAAAATAAGTTATGAGAGAATTAGCACCCTCAGGAAAAACTTGGACCAAAGGGACAGAGTCTTGCATAAACGCCCTTAGGAGAGACAATTCTCAGAAGTCCTAGTGAAGTTGAGCCCTTTTGCCAAAAGCAGTTACCTCAATAACACACCCTGTCTTGGCTTTTCTCCTTTCCACACCTTACTCTCCTTGCTTCTTCACTTCAGAGATTGCCCCTCAATAAATACCCTGCACCCAAGTCCTGGTCTACGGCTGTGCTGGAGGGAGCCCAAGTCTAGGACTTAGCTCTCCTGCAGTTTTATACTGCTTTAGGCAGGTATGGTTTTATCACTGATGCTTCATGCATCTAGCGACAATGTATAGTATTCTCTTGTGTGCTTTTAAACTCTACATAAATGCTATCATCTTATTAAAAAGCTCAAAAGGGAAATAAGCATCTTCCTAAAAAGAAAACTTCTGTCTTCTGATCATTTTCTCTATTCTTTCTCAGAACAAAACAAAATAAAACCCCCAAAACCAAAACAATAAAATATTAAATTACTACACCCCCCTAATCAAAGCAACCCAGTTTTACCAAATATCTTAAACATACATCATAACATAGCATCACAAAAGGGTGAAAATTATAGTCCAGATGTAAAATAATATCTGGGCCAGCTTTTATCATGGCACTAATATGAAGCCCATTTCAAAGAGAATGAAAAAGGAAGTAGCATTTTAGTATTTGAAAGGCTAGGTAAAATTACACGGGCTCTGTCTTATTTATGCATCTAAATTTGCTGGGAAATTAAGTAACTGAAGCTGTGCATTGTCATCACCAGGAGTTCATCATGTGAAAGAATGAAGATGTTCAAAAGAAAACCTTCAGGCTTATGCCAGAAGATGTTCCCAGCTGCATAAATGCCTAACTCAGCTACTAGTCCTTACAAATTAAGCAGCTCTCTGAAAATTCAAGCTTCAGCTAGAAGCTACATCTGGGCTCAGATGTTAAAATCAGTATCTCTTGCTGATCAGGCTGTGACACAGCTAAAGTAATAGGCCTGGCTTCTCACTTAGTTGTCAATGAGTCCTTCCTTCCCTCTGCAGTAGTATGGCATTTTAATATTTAAGTTCTTCCTGTACACTGTGAATCTTCCCTTCTCAGGGAAGATGAGAGTAAGAAATCTACCTATGTCAGTCTCTATCATTATATTTAGAGCATTAGGTAATGAGTGTCCTGGTGAAGTCAGCAGAAGACAACCAGATTACTTGGAATAATAATTCACAGGTAAGGGATAAGTAAGGAATGACGGATAGTGGATAAGAATTATAGAACAGTTTCAAAAGAAAGAGTATCTTTAAATGCTTCCAGTAACACTGGTAATGAGAATAAAGCAGTAAGGGGCTGACATTGAAAAATGGTAAAAAAATAATTTAAAATTAGCACAATTTGTTCTATATTTGTAAAACAATGGTTCATTTCCAACCCCTGGAGGAAACTACTGTTAACTACTGTTAATTGTGTATCTTTTCAGAAGCTTTTAATGAATGTATAAGCACTTATAAGCATATCCTGTATTTTTTACATAAAGAAGTCATGCAGCTTACATCATAAATATTTTTCCATATCAAATCATATGGATCTTTTCAATTCTTTTTAACTAATTCAGAATATTGTGGGTAGTACTCTATTCTACTACTTTCCTAATGATGGGTATTTAGATTGTTTACAAACTTCATTCTTTCACTGAGCCTGCTGCAACAAATAATATTTATATGGCATTTGATACAAGTATGAGTATGTTTGTCAGATGAATTTCTAGAAAGCAGAGTTGCTAAATTAAAAGCTATGTATATTTTAAACTTTGATAGATATTGCAAACAATAAATTTCCTGAAGAATTGCTGGGTCAAGTGGTATATGCCTTTCACCTTTCAGAAATATTGTACCAATTTATATTCCTAGGCAATATTACAAACTAGAAAATCTGAAAACCTTCTAAAAATTTTAAACAGTATGTAACAACTATGTCATCTGTAGAGCTAGGATTGCAAAAAAGTAAGGCAAATCCTCAGGGACCAAAAATGAAGAAGCAACTGAAAAGTAAGGGAGGAAGCAGGCACTGAAGCTTGAAGCCACAAATGTCCAGGGACATTTTCTGTTCCCAGCAATAAGGGTGCTGAAGTGTTTAACAGCCACATGAAGAAAAGACCTTGGGCCCAACAAAGTAGAGAACCAAGGTGAAACAAAGACTCTCACATGAAAATATAATAACTGGAACCCTCAAGTGCTACATCTTGACATGAAAAGATGGATTAGAAAAAAATAACAGGAGAGAATATATAATAAGACAAATTCCCTGGCTTGGCCTGGTAATACAGCGGGGAAAAAAATTGTCTCCTGAGAATTAGTAACCACAGGCCTGTTCTCAAGTGGATTAGGGGTTCCAATATATACTGCCTCAGGTACCTTGAATGCCTAACAGAAGCAGCTGCAAATCCTCTCTTAAGTCTTGTGTCTTCAACCCAGGCTGCATAAGATTTCCATGGATATAAGGCTTGATCAAACATAAACTCACAACTTAAAAATGTATTATATGAAAAGAAACAGATTTCCATGCATGAAAGTAATCAAGAAAAGGGTAGTAGCAGACCTCTAGGATATTCAGATTATTGAGCAATCAGGTAGTGAATATAAAATGAGTTTTATATTTTTAAAGAGATAATATCAGAAGTAAGATGTTACTAAGAACACATACATAAACAAGACCTGACAGATTTTAAAAAGCAAAGTAAGAATTCTAAGAATAAAAAAATATGATCATTGAATTTTAGAATGCAATAGAAAGGCTAAATAAGATTAGGTTCAGTTGTAAAAAGAATTAGCAAACTGGAAAGATCTGAAGGAAGGACCCAAAGTGCAGCACAAAGTTACAAGGATAGAAAATATGAAAGAGGTTGAATATGTGAGCTTGAAAGGGATAAACATAGATTGTATTGGCATTCTAGATGGAGAGGAGAGTGGGGGAAATAGGAAATGCTTGAAGAGATAATAGGAAAGAATTTTCCAGGCTAGATGTGACTCCTCAGATTCAGTAGGCACAGTCAATTCCAAATTCTCCCATTGCATTTTAACATAAAATATTTCACTAAAATATAACCGTATTTTCTAAAACAAAAAATTAGTGAGATTGTTTATATTTTGCTATCTTTAAGGTCTGGCTTAATTAATAGAAGGCAGTGGGATTCTCATAACTGCTTCCACACTCAATATGTTCTAATATCACATGTAGTTTCTGGCAAACTCCAACTTGTGAGATAATGAGAATGAAAAAGACAAATCATGTCTTATTAGTATTACTACAAATATACTTTTGACCTGTGGAAGTCCTGAAGGGTTTTCTGATCATCTCAAGGCTCTCTAGAGCACACTTTGAGAACCTCTAATTTAGATTAAGTTTCCTATTGTGAGTCATTGTTGGTGGAGTGGGCGTTACAAATATTCTATATATCCAAACGTCCACCCTCCATATATGCGCTACATGAATCATGATTTTTCAGGGAATTAGAATGCAATAACATATACTTGGATTTGAAACAAAACTCCAGGGATTAATTTTATCTTTCTTCTGTGATTTAGAGGCTACTTCAGTGTCCTGCAATGTCATCTTTGGGAACATCAAGTACATTATGATGGTATGTGCAGAAGTCTTGGGTTATACCAGATATCTTTTGGTTAATAAGATGGCAGCTAAACTACTTGTTACCGTAATATGAGTCAATGACATACGTCAAAGACGAGTATAATTCTCTACTATGTAATTGCAAAACTGTCCCAAAAAATGGAAGACAAAATCATCTACCGAAGACTAACACACTGGTGTTTCAGAATCATCAGGAAACGGACGCAAAAACTGACGTAGAAACACTGACTCTGGAGACCAGCAGTGGAGAATTAAAGAATATTTTTTAATTGCCTGGGAAAATTCTCATTTGCATAGTTTGAATTAAATTTTGCCACCAAATATTGTTTAACTAACGGCATCTGATGTTTCTCATTTCTGATTTTATATCATTAAAGAGATGGCCCCCATCTGAATCTGTTAAGGGATCAGATTCTTGTGCTCTGTGGATTTTGCCCACATTAAACAAACCTGATCCTCATGTTTCTCCTTCCTTACTTTATTGTATAAAATCTGAGATGCAAGACGTTATTTCAACAGTGCCCAAGAGAAGGACAGGTATAATAACCCATTAGATCTCAGACATCTCAATTTCAATTAAAAAGACTAATATTCTCTCTAAATATTTAGGTGAATCCACAAGGCTTAATCCTGATTCATTTCTGCTGAAACATAGATAATAGAAGATTAGCTGGCTGATTTTTGACATGGGACACCCTGTGACTAGCAAAATGATAGAAAGGATTAAAAATTGTTTATTTTCCACCTCATTGCAGGAAGAAAATGAGATCAAAGAATGATTTGTTCCAGTAGAATTTTGTTTACTATGCAAATATATTGAGTAACTCCTCAGTAGCAGGCACTTTGCTAGGCCCTGGGGTACAAAAAAAATCCGAAACAATTCTTGCCTTCATAACCCAGTAGAGGAGATACACCTGTAAATAAAAATTGATTCGTAATGTGACAAGGTTTATAATAAAGATATGTACGTGGTATATTTATTGCACAAAGGGCGTGTTACTTTCTGCCTATGGACTCAGAAAAGGCTCTGTCTTTGAGGTTTGTCTTGAGGCGTAAATTGGGGTTTTCTATGCAGTAAAGGAGGGTCAGAGTGTTCTAGGCAGAAAGAACTGCATGTGCCAAACCCTGACACGTCCAAGCAGTGCAGGTGATTCATTTTGGTAAGGCATATGTAAAGGGTGAAGATGGAGAACCGTTGGAAATGCTGATGGACAGTAGGTGGAAATCAGTTTGCCAAGGGTCTCTAGCCAAGAGAGGAAGCTTGACCTCTATCTCACAGGTGTCTGGTTTTCCACATATGCCCTTGAGCACCAGGGGATTCACAGAGGTGCCTGAGGTGTTGGTGATCAGGGCAAGAGGCAGAGAGTTGCTTTTGCCCCCTGCTTCAGCAGGAAACACTCGGCCTTACATGTGTGCATGTTTTAAGTTTGACTTCATTTTACTCAACAATTATTGAGCTCATACGAGTTGTCAAGCGTTGTGTTGCCATACATAATCTGTAGCTTCCCAGTGCAGAAAATATCCATTTTTTAAAAGGTTATAAACCCACAGTTATGACCGATGGAAACCACTGTAAGGTGTCAAACAGGAGAGTGATATGATTATATTTGCTTCTTGGAAATCTCACTGTAGTTGCAGTTTGGACAATAGGTTAGAGCGCAGGGATGCTAGGCAGAAAATGAAGGTATGAAATCAACAGGACTTGAGGTACTTTCAATGTGGAGAGGAAGATGATGGCATAGGCTAAGTCCCAGGCTTCTGACTTAGATGACTGTATCTACTATAAGGAAGGACCTCTGGGGTTTTTAACTTTTAGGGAGATGTTGGAAGAGCAAGAGGCAGTGAGGCAGGTGGTAGATTGGGGGTTAGGGAGGAAGAAGAACAGAGAGAGGAACAGAGAGAGGGAAGGAAGGCGGGGGTTGGGGAGAGGCAGAGAGAGAGAGAGAGAGAGAGAGAGAGAGAGAGAGAGAGAGAGAGAAAGAGAGAAAGAGAAACCAACCAGGAAAGAAGCTTTGGAGGCAGAATTTTAAGAAGGGAGAGATCAGTAGTCCAGCGGTTTCAGGACGACTCGTGAGCTAGACTGAGGAATCTTCACTTGACTTGGCAAATGGAGAGGCTTGGGCGACTTCCACAGGATCGGTTTCAGTGGAAGCCAGATTGCAGTGGGCTGAGAAGTGAGGAAGTGGTGAGGAAGTGGAGGCACTGAGACTAGTTATCTTCTTCATGAGAGTGGCTATGAAGGCAGAAAGGGAGAGAGCATGATTGCTAGAGAAAATGATGGGGTGAGAGGCAGGAGCTTATCAATATGCGTAGGAGAGGAATCCAGGATGGAAAATGGAAGATAATGCTGTGTGTGAGTGTGTGTGTGTGTGTGTGTGTGTGTGTGTGTGTGTGTGTGTGTGTGATTGCTAAGGGAGGTCCCTGTGCATGTGGGAATGAACCAGTTTTCAGCATGGTCTTTCTTGAGAAACCCTAAATACACAAGAATTTAAAAGGAGTGTATATGCATTCATGTATCTGCATACCCACATGTGTGGGGTCTTGGGGGGAAAGTTTATTAAGAACAATTGGAAAATAAATTTGTTTTATCAAGGTACTTGAGGATTTGGGGTATTAAGGAACTGTGGAATACAGTAGAGGGGACAAACCATGTTGGTTTAGTTATTCAATTTCTCTATTTAGGACATTCAGATTTCTGAAAGACAGGGCCACCTTTGTTTAAGACTGACTGATGCCTTAATAATTTGTCCTGGAGTGCTCAGGAAATGCATACCTTTTTTTTTTTTTTTTAATCATTGATGACTCCTTGAGAAACTCTTTCTTCTTTCACCTTTTCCCATCCCTTTATTCTTTTTGGCGCTGAGTTTTCCATGAGTCACCCAGAGCCATTTTCCCCTCCCTTTTAATGCACCTCATGGCATTCAATATTGGTTTTTCATTTGTCACCTATGGGTCCTCCACTTCTTAGATGAAATATTATTTCCATTCCACAGCTGGATTCTATCGGAGATGCCGGTTTATCGGAGACAAACCAGTTGTGTGAAGTTACTAGCCTTTGGGATTACTTTAAAATGAAAAATGATGTTGTGTTCTCTGAATAGTTACTGTTAGTTCTATACTTTGAAAACATCATGGACACATAATAACCTATGAGCTGTCCTTGCTATGATCCTGCCTGTAGGGCTGATGGTGAGGGGAAGGGATGAGAAGATCTGGTTGACACTTAGCTCTGGATGGGGGACTACAAGCTTGCATTTGTTCTTGAATTTGCTACTCGTTTCCAGTGTGGGATGGAAAAAATATATTAAATCCCACCATGTGTCAGGTTCTCTGCAGAAAGGAAAGCCGTACAGCATCCACAGGTGGTTCACAGGGCAATGCAACACCTATTTAGCAATTAAGAGGAAGTTTAATCCAATACATAAAAATGTTCCTGACGGTTGGGTTTGTGAAGTATGAAACGGCCCTTGGGGAGAGCTTGACTTGGCACAGGCTTCACCTGGCCACAGTATTTATTAGCGATTATGAGAGTCAGGCTAGGTCTACCAGACAGGAACAAGCCTGGCTCCTATGGTGTTTTATAGGTTTTGACATTGATTTTTGTGCCAGACAAATAAATCTCTTACTGTTAACTTCTTCCCACCCTAATTTACCAAAAGAAACATGTTCCTGGTTTATACAGCACACCAGCTCTCTCCACTTCTGGGAACTCCTCCTGCACATGTGCTGTGACCATTTCCAATCTGTAGTCACTGACTTTATGGTGCCAACAGTTGCAGACTTATCTTCCACTGCTAGGCCATCTTTCTTGTCACCTGTCTTGGTGGTTATTTGTCCCGAAACATATAGAATATATTTTCTTTAAACAGTACCCAGATGCTAAATTGTCCAAAGGAAGTTGACAAAAGTGTGCTGTGCTACATACACACAATGAAAGCAGGCTTTTAATTGCTATAGTAATGATTTAGATGTGCAGAAAATACTAAAGTTAAATTTGCATGACTAATTAATTAAGCAAAGCTCACAATTGACAAACATAATTAGCACATCCAAAATTGAAACCACATCCTGGTCCTCTTTAACTTGGAGCCAAAAAAGACCACGTGTAGCACTCAAAGCTCCCTTCTTTCCACTATCTGTAGGTCTGCTTGCCAATTCTCATATTTAGGTTTGTTATGCATGGAGCATAGTTAATTGCAAAACATTCCTGAGGATCTTGCCTTTTTTTTTTTTAAACAGAGATTTTGCATATTGTTAAACGTCTTAGCAGCTACATTTTATCTCATAGAGTAGAAATCTTCTCCAATAGGGGAAAAATATCTTGATCTGTCACCTATCTTTCATCTATTCATCTACCTTTTTATAAAGTGTTGTTAGATCAGCTTTTATGGTACATAAATATTTTATGTGGGGAAGTGGCTTGATATGGAGATACTGAAAACTGTGCAATGCCATGTCAGGTTACCATGGAGCTCTATCAGTAGAAATGCATACAGATTTCTAGACCAAATTCTTGAGGTACCAAAGTAAATCAGAGTCTCCTGGAGTTTTCGTTGAACCAAAACCATGCTGGGTCTGAGGAAGCCGGGAAAATATCCTTCCTTCAACTCACTCATGCTCATTCAGTGTGCGACACACGTGTCTCTTGGCTACCAAAGTAGCATTGCTGAATTCGGAGTAACACGGGCAAAGTCACTTCCCTTGTACCTTAGACATACTACCTCTATTCTTAAAGCAATGATCTCAGCTGGACTAAAGACCAATATCTGGGCAGGCACCCTATTCTGTTCCCCATGGTGAATCCTCAAATGTACCTGCAAAACCAAGTTCTCATTCTTAAGCAACAGTGGCAAACCTCCCTTCATGCAAATCGATTCTCGAAGGTCCACCCTCCAGTGCAACACACTTCACTGCATTCAGGGACCCCGTGCTGACCAAGTGTCTGCTGGTGCCAGACACTCTTCTCTACACAGGTCATGGCATGTCTGATACCAGACTGAACCTCTGCCACTGACACGTATGCACAGGTGTAGGTGTGCACACAGATCTCAATGTGAAGAATTTCATTTCCTTTAAGTTTCTTTTTAATGGCAGATATTCTGTTCCTATGTAGCTAGTAACAATTTTCCATCCTGGATAGAAAGAAACATATATTATTAAAATTATGAAAACTTTCTAAAATGTGGAAACGTACCAAGTATAGTACTGTGAAACACCTATATAGCCATCAAACAAAATTTCCAAATGATGTTTGTTGTGTTTGCTTAAGATTTTAAAAAAAAATTCAATGAAATCACTGATAGATCTTTGGTCCCTTCCTTTCTCATTCTCATTCCCTCGCTTTGTTCCTTCCCAGAGCCATCACTGCTACGAGTCCACTGTACGGCCATCCCTATATTGTTTATATTTTTACTAGATATGTAATATGCCTACAATATGTATAGTATTTGTTTTATACATTTTGTAAACTACATAAATGCTATTATACTATACATATTGTCCTATTATTGTTTTTGAGCTGTTCCATTTTAGTGCATTTACATCCAGTTCATTTTATCTGCTGCGCATTATCCAATTGTGTGAGGATATCTCAATTTGTCTGTACTTTTTCTACCCCCTTTTTTTCCTATTACAAACAATATTGAGGAGAAAGAACATCCTTGAAAAATATTTATTTATACACTTAAGGGAGAGAGTTTTTCTAAAGTATATATCTAGAAATGGAATTGTTGGGATGAATATTATAGACATTTTCAAATATTAGATATTGTTCTCCAAGTGGTAGGATGCTTGTATCAGCAATGTATAAGAGTCCTCCATATCCTTGCTGATACTTGTCACTGTAAGACTTAAAGTTTTGTCATTCTAGTGGGTTTTCCTGATTACATGTGAGGTTTAGCCCCTCTTCACATGTACCTACTGAGTGCTTTAAATATGACTTTCCTGAGTTGTGCTCTAAGGAGAATGAAAAATATCCCATTAATTATTTTTTACATTAGTTACATGTTAAAGTGATAATAATTTGGATATACTAGGTTAAATAAAATATTAAAGTTAATTTTTTTCTGTTTCTTTTTATAAATGTGCCTGCTAGAGAATTAAAAAAATGCATATGCAGCTCTCAGTTCATTTCTATTGGACTAGTCTAGAAAATCCTGTATAATGTTGAGTAATCATGGTGGAAGTAGACTTCTTTGTTTTATTTGTGGCTTCAGCAGAAATCCTTCTAAAGATTCACCTAGATTTCTGATGTTTACGCTGGGTGTTTTGTAGCTACTCTATTAAAGAGGTTCTCTTTTACTCTTGCTTTCCTGAGAGTAATTATAATGAAAGGAGATTAAATTCTATTCTTTTGACTGCATCTATTAGGGTGGTCATGTGGTTTGTTACTTTAATCTCTTAGTTTGGTCAACTATATTGGTGAATTTTTATTTAAACCAACCTGAGATAAACTTACCTGGCCATTTTGTACTCTTTTTATACCCCACTTGATTTCATTTGCTTAACTTTTCTTTTTTTTTTTTCAACTTAGGAATTTTCCATGTATTATGTTCCTAGGTGAGATTGCTTTATAATATTGATTATTTTTGTACTTTCCTTATTGGTATCAAGGTCATACTACAACTGCTGCTGCTAATACTCAGCCTTTATTGAGCACTTACGTAGTGCCAGATGTTTTACATGCATTCTCTCACTAACTGTCCACAACAAACTTAAAAGATAGATTTTATTATGATCCCCAATTTATAGAAGAGAAAACTGAGACAGAGCGGGTAGGTAATTTGACTAATAGTGCACTCCACTTGGGAAAAATGGTAGACTATGTATCTT
Organism: Macroglossus sobrinus; assembly: GCA_004027375.1. Classification (NCBI taxonomy): domain Eukaryota; kingdom Metazoa; phylum Chordata; class Mammalia; order Chiroptera; family Pteropodidae; genus Macroglossus; species Macroglossus sobrinus. The sequence goes on along the minus strand of PVKZ01002583.1, from coordinate 48,151 downwards.
AAGAATCCCTCCCAATACAAACACCTAAAATGCTGAATGAAACATTTTTTTAAAATCTCAAGATAAAGTCTGAACCTGGAAAGGAAGTAAGAATATCCTTATGTTCCATTATTTTTATCCTTTGAGCTTCAATTTTAATAGAACCTTAATGGGGAGTGGGAGAGAAAGTGAGGTCCCAAGGAAGGTGGGAAGTTGGATTAAAGATCTCTGGGGTAAGTCCAGGACCTGAACGGTGACCCCTACAGTGATTAAATTGAACCCCCCCCCCACCCCCCGCATTTTCCAGGTAGGCAGAAATTTATTTGCCTGTCTCAACCTTGGCTCTAGGTGAATGGGCTGGGGGAGCAGAAGAGAAGGTCCAGGGTTGGTATTGTTGCATTCTATAAGTTTTGAGAGAACACTGTCAGAGAACTAATGTTTTTACTGCCATTAAATTCTAAATCTTTTGTAATCCCATTGTAATTTCCTCTTTAACCTTTGATTATTTAAAAGTGAAATTTTCAAAATTTTATTTTTATTTTTACTCTTTTTGATCCTAATTTAATTGCAGTGTGACAGAGTATACAAACTGTATGCTATTAAGTTTTTGAATTTTATTGAAACTTTCTTTGTAAACTTAAATGTTTTTGTAAATTTGCCCCATATACATGAAAATGATAGTCTCTGTTTTGGGGGTTCTAGTATTTTCTTAATATTTCCCTTCAATATATCGTGTATTAATTGTGTTTTCTGATTCTTCGTCTAATTTATCTATCAGTGTCTGAGACAATTATGTTAAAATCTCCCGCTATAAATGTTGATGTTTCCAATTTTCTTTGTAATTCTATCAATTTTTCATTTATATATGTCTAAGCTGTATTAGTAAATGTGTACAAGTTCGTGATAGTTGTATTTTCTTATAGACTTTTAATAACTCATTTTAAAGTAACTGTTATCTCTGAATGTTTTCAGCCTTCAATTCCATTTTATCTACTATCACTATGGCTCACTAGAATTCTTTTGGTTAGTATTTGCCTGGTCTATCTTTTTTCATCTCTTCTTTTTTCAGCCTTTCTGTGTTTTTTAGGTGTGTCTCTTGAAAGTAGCCCATTTCTCTGTGTGTATACACACACACACACACACACACACACACATATCTGCAATTATAGTAAGTTTTTTGATTAGCTAATTTTCATGTTTCTATTGATTGCAATTGATGACATAGTTGACTTATTTCTACCATCTTATTATTTTATACTTACGAAGCATTTTTATCCTTTCTTGCTCTATTTTATATTTTACATTTTTATTTATTTCCTCCACCTCCATCCCAGCAGTTTGAAAATGCTAGATTTTTAAAAAAATAATTTCTTTACATTTTTACCATGCACATTAAGTTTTCTAAAGTCTATAATCCTTCAGTTTCTCTATGCTCCTTCTGCACAAGACTAGGAATTTGGCAGTCTTTAATTACCCACAGATTCCCTTCTTCTATTTGCCATTTTACTGTCGTGTAGAATTTTAGTTTTACCAGGTTTTAGAGGCACAAAATTAGTTTTTGTTACGATTATTGTCATTGGCAACCATCAATACATTAGCTTTATCAATATGCTTTGTTACTTTTGCTAATTATGCTCCTTGTCTCATACTCCTTCCTTCTGGGTTCATTTTTCTTCTTGTTGAAATATCTGCCTTCATGACCTTTTGCAGTCAGAACAGCAATGGTTTGCTCCATATACAATTCTCGTTAATGTCCCTGTGTCGTTTGGAAGCTATTTCCCCACTGTCTGCTGGCGTCATTTCGCCCATGAGAAGCCTGCTTTCAGTGTAATGACTGCTTCTTTGTAGGTAATCTGTCTTCTCTCCTGGTAGCATTTAGGATTTTCTCATTCTCCCTGCTGCTCTGAATTTTTACTATGGTGTGCTTGGATGTGGACTTATTTTTGTTTTTCTGTCTCTGCAATTAAAGTAGACATTTACTCTGAGGACTCATATCTTTTTTCACTCCTCAGCCTGGAAAATTCTTAGCCATTCTCAGCTGTTATTTCTGCCAACGATTCCTCTCTGCCTCTTCCTCTATTTAGTGCTTCTGGAATTACATAAGATATATGTCGGAGCTTCTCCCACGTTCATGTTTTCCAGCCATTTATTTTTTAATAATAATTATTATTTTTTTTAAATATCTCAAATTTATGTGTGCAAGTAACTTCTTTTCTGCCAATTTAATGATACATTGCTGACCTGATGCCCTGTTACTCCCAAGTTCTTTACGGAAATTTCTTGCAAATAAGGACATTCTCTTACATGAGTGCAATGCAACCATCAAAATCAGGCAATTAACACTGATATATTACTACCATCTGCTCCTCAGGCCCCGCTCCACTTTATCTGATTGTCTCAACAGTGTTCTTCATAGAAAATGGTTCAGAAATGTGTTGCTTTTTGTCTCCTTCAGCCTCCTTCAGGCTTGAACTGGTCCTTAGTCTTTCCTTGACTTTGAAGACCTTGATTCTTTTGAAAATGTAGAGACCAGTTATTGTGTAGTATGTCCTTAAGTTTCGATTCGTCTGTTGTCTCATGATTGGGTTTAGGATATGCATTCTGGCAGGAATATCACAGAATTGATGCTGTGCCATTCATGTCAACATGTCTTACGGGAGCCGGTGTTAACTTTGATCACATAGCTAAGACAGTATCTGCCAAGTTTCTCCATATTTAAAGTAACAAATGTTTTAGGCAGAGATACTCTAACCATGCAGCTATTCTGTTTCCCATCATGCTTTTTCCCAGTAAATGTAACATCCATCAGTAGTTCTTGCTTCAGCACTTAGTACTCTGGTGTTTGCCTCCCAAAGATCTTATTTCCCCTTATTCCTCCTACATTTATTAATTAGAATTCTGCTGTCAGGAAGAGCTGGGCCTTCTTCCAGTTTATTTGTTTTTATTGTTCCTTTTAAAATACATTTTAAGCATTTTATTGTGGTAAAATACATCCCATAAATTTTACCATTTTAACTATATTGAAACATACAATTCTGTGGCATTAAGTCATTCACATAGTTGTGCAACCATCACCACCATCCATCTCCAGAAATTTTTTTATCTTTCCCATCTGAAACTCTGTACCCATTAAACACTAACTCCCCATTCCCACCTCCACCATTCTACTTTATGTCCCTGTGAATTTGACTACTCTAGGAATGTCATATAAGAGGATGTGTTATACTGTCTGTCTTTTTGTGACTGGTTTACTCCGTTTATTTTTGCTTATTTATTTAGATTAGTATGGACTCATGGATATTTACTGTATATTTTACGGATTATAATCTATTACTGTTATTCTTGTTATCTTTTTGTTCTTCAAAATGACCTAGCTTTGGCCACTGGGAGCTCTTTCAAGTTGGCTTCTGTGTCCTTTTAATAGGTCTGTCACTTTTTTGAACACTTTGCTTTTTCACACTACAAGATGTTCTGGGCTCCTCTTGTAACTTTTCTGTCCCAGATCTAGAACCAGCCACTTCTTCAAGGAGCCCCAATCCTTTCTATTGGAAAATGTTATAGTAGCCATGCAACCCTTATCTACGGGTTCACTTTCTTCGGTTTCAGTTACTGGTGGTCAACCATGGAGCAAACATAACAAATGGAAAATTCCAGAAACAAACAATTCCTAAGTTTTAAAATTGTGCACTGTTCTGAGTAACACGATAAAATCTCCTATTGTCCCACTTTGCCCTGCCCGGAACGTGAATCATCCCTTTGTTCAGCGTATCCATATTATAGGTGCTACCAGCCCGTTGGTTACTTAAGAGCTATCTCGTTTATCAGATTGGCTGTTGCAGTATCTCAGTGCTTATGTTCAAGTCACCCTTGTTTTACTTAATAGTGGCTCCAAAGCATAAAAGTAGTGATGCTGGCAATTCGCATATGTCAAAGGGAAGCCATAAAGTGCTTTCTATAAGTGAAAAGGTGAAGATTCTCCACTTGATAAGGCATTTCATCATTTCACATCATCACAAGAAGGGTGAGTACACAATACAATGTTTTGAGATAGATAGATAGAGAGAGAGACCATATTCGTATAATTTTTATTACAGTATATTTTATAATTGTTCTATTTTATTATTGTGGTTAATTTCTTACTTTGCTCAATTTATTAATTAAACTTTATCAAAGATATGTAAGTATAAGAAAAAAGCAATATACAAGATTTGGTGCTATCTGTGGTTCCAGGCATCCATGGGGTGTGTCTTGGCACATATCTGTAGGGAACTACTATTCTGAGAAACCAGGATCTGGCCCTAGGTGTTGTTATTGCTCCTGGGTGTCCTTTTTCTAGGCTTGCTCAAGTGGACAGAATTAGGAAATATATACCAACACACCTGTATGTATACACGTATTTTGATTTTTGTATGTATCCATCTATATATTAAAATCCACGAGTTTATACTGACACCTCCAATTCCAACTTAACAGCACAGCGTTTGTTCTAGCCTTTATCTTTTCCTGATTCGTAAGAGGACAGCTGGATCTCCTTATCCACAAAATATATTTCACCATGAAACTTTATCTTGGGTCTGAGAGAGCTGTCTAAAAAGGTATATTCAGAGAAATGTTGCTTCCCCCATCCTCGCCACCCTTTCCCATATCCACTTTTCTCTTTATTATACCAACAACCAGAAAGTAACTATGCTCATTAATTACTGGTTTCCCCTTCTTGCATTTTTTTTTTTCACAAATGAGCAGATGTATGTTTTCTTACATTCCTTTTTTTTTTTTGTATATGAAAAGTAGCATACTGTAATACTCTTTTAGTACTTTGCTTTTTAAAATTTTTTTTGCTTGACAATGTATCCTGGAAATCACTCCATGTCATTCAAAGAGATCTTCCTCCTTATTCTCTTTTGCAGCTGCATAGAATGCAGCACTCCACTGTGTTGGATATACGATAGCTTTTTCAATGACTCTTCTGCCTATGGGCATTTAGATTATGTCCAGTATTTTGCAGTTACAACAGTGCAATGAATAATCTTGTGAATTTGTATTTTGGTATTGTGGAAGAGGTTATCTTCAGGCTGGAATCCCAGAAGCGAAATTGCTAAGTCAAAAGGTACATGCATAGGTGGTTCTGTTGGATATGGCTAACTTCCCTCCACAAGGTTTCATATCAGTTTGCCTTCCCATCAGCAATGTGTAGAGTGCTTGCTTCCCTACAACTTTGCCAAGAGAATATGTCATCATACTTTAAAATTTGCACCAATCTAATACATGAGAAATGGTATTTCAGTGTTTAATTCACATTTCTCTGAGTGAGCTCAATCATTTTTTATATGTTAAAGGGCCACATTAGATTGTGTGTGTGTGTGTGTCTGTTCATACCATTCTTCTATTTTTCTATTGAGTTTTAGTTCTTGATTTTTAAAAGTTCTTTATATTGTAAGGATATTAGTCTCTTATATGAGTGGTTATGCTGAAATATTTTCTCCTAGTTTGTCATAGTCTTTTGACTATTTATGGTGGTTTTTCTTTGGCCATACAAAATTGTTATTTGTATGTTGTCCAATTTATTAATCTTTTCTTTTGTTACCTCTGGGTTTTGAATCATAATTAAAAGCTTTACCTAACCTGAAGATTAAATGAGAACTTACAGGCTTTATATTATATTTTAATGTCTGGTTGTTTTGTTTTTCCCTCCCCACCACACTCTCATAATTTTTTTTTCAGTATTTTTCTAGCTATTCTTGCATATTTGTTTTTCCATATGAACTTTAGTTTTAACTTCTCTAACTGCACAGAAAAGCTTGTTCATATTTTTATTGGAATTGAGTTAAATTTATAAATTAACTTAGGAAGGGCCATTTATAAATTTGTATCATTCTATCTAAGAATAAAAGGTATCTTTCAATGTGTTCACGTTTACCTTGTGTCTTTCAGGAATGTATATAATATTCTATTTTATTTATTTTAATAGCTGTATCAGTTGTTGCTATATTTTATGACTCAATGGTATCTTGCTATTGGTATTAACTTTCTGGATATTTAATCCTTTTTTGTATTTCTTAGTCAATGCTTCCATATGCCATTTACATTTCTGTAGTGAGTACTACTTTATTTTCTTCCCCCTTGTCCTTCATAGTAGACTTTATAAAAAGGCCACTTGGAAAATAGTTTTATTAATGCGGACCCTGGCCTGGGCTGAAGAATCCTAGGAAGGAGCTGTAATCTAACTGGTGGGGCCTAGTCTTAAGTGGAAGGTCGTAAGTGGTCTTATGTGGTCAGTTACATAGGAATGAGGGCTTGTTTATAGACTGGCTCATAAGAACATCTGACGGGTAGAAATGTGATATATGGGAAATATGGGGGAAATAAGACTAGATAAATAGGCAAAAAGTTCAAGGCTGGGGTTTATAATAATGTAGTAGAATAAGCGTGGACTTTGGAGTCAGACAATTTGGATTTAAAGCCGGCTCTTCCATTTCCTGGCAAGAAGAGCCTCAGTTTCTCATGTGTGATAGATATTAATAGTACCTATCTCAGGGTTGCTGTGATAAATAGAGATGATGCACATAAAGCACCCAGTGTCTGTTAGATATAGGTATATAGATATGTGAGTCATCACATCAGATCACGTAGACCAGACTAGAACAGGCCATTATATAACCAGACTAGAACAGACTTTGAGCCTGTGACCTGTAACCAGAAATCTTCTGCTCTTCTTCCCTCATTATCCTGGAACTGTGATGCACCTTTTAGGCTTTGAGGGTGTGGAGGACAGCTGGTCATTACCCTTCAGGTTTGGGGCTGTGTCTAGGAGCCTGAGGTTTCTAATGTAGGACAGAAAATTATAGGCTTAACAGGGGTTTGGTGCCCACATGGAGTTAATGGAAAATGAATCCTATGGGTTTTGAGGATCTTATTTGTAGGTGTATTATTCCCTGGAGATCCTCTCTCCCTGTGGTTCAGGCTTTTGATTGAATCCTTGACAGTTTGAACTGTAGGAAATTATCGTGGCTTTGGCTGGTGAACAATCAACAGTGGAGAGGCAGGGCTGAAAGACTTAATGCTTTGATTTATATTCTATTGGCTGAGAATTGTTGTTATTTACAGAGATACATAGTGGGAGTGGGAATTAGGGGAAAGCTGGGTAGTGGGTCATCTTAAATAGCTATAAAGTGACAAGACGTCAGAGTGGCATTGAAGAAGACATGATAATACTTGTCATGGTGGGTGGGGTGACAGGGCTGCCCCCATTCTCTGCTCGGGGTAGCATATAAGCATACAGAGTTGACAGTCTAGTCTAGCAAAGCGAGTGGAGTTAAAAGTGTGATGGGAAAGGCCTGGAAATCCTAGGGATTTCCCCTTCAAAGTCAGAAATAAAAGGACTGTCATTTAGTAACTCCTGCTGACAGTGAGAAAGGGAGAAGGAAGGACAAAAGGAGGAAGAACTGAGATCTGAGAGACAAAATTAATCAATAGAGTGAAACAATAGGAAGGTCACAGAGTCAAAATCGAGTATTATTTTACTAAATTCAAGACATCTGGTCAGCTTATCATTGGAGAAATAGAACACTATGAATAAATCAAATACATAGAGAAGCTAGATTGTCAGGTTAACTATTCCTCCTCTAATCCATAATTTTTAGTAGCTCAGGTGGGAAGTTAAAATGTTCTGATTTGAGTTTCATCTTTTATTGTTTCCTCTGCCCTGCATGGGAAGAGGCTAGTGAACCTTAAAATAACCAAATGGCAGAAAACCAAGGGAATAGGGACAAGCTTAAATGCCTGGCCTAGATAATTAGTCTTTGAATAATCAAGAATGGGGTGCATTATAAGCCTAATACTGGCGCAGTAATTAGAATTAGAAGCTTTGAACTATGATGTTATAATTTGTGTGTGTGAATGTGAAGTTGGATGGTTTGGGGACACTTTAGTTTTTAATTTAGCAACAGAATAATTGATCCTACGTTTTCTCAAATTATGAATATCTTGGTCCATATTTCTGGGAACTTTAGAAGAATTAAACAAAAGCTCAAACGCTCATGCAGTGATTACACGTGCTCTCTTTCACTAAGGAAGTCCTCCTCCCATGTTATTTTGAATGCATACAGCGTGTCCTCTTCAGAGCACCTTTCAGACTCACTGTTTTGAGACACAGCTGACTCTCAATTATAAAAATAAAAGCAATTATCTGGATTCTCACCATGCATTTTAGATTATAGTTTTATGTTTATTTATAAAAAAATAACATAAACCAGGCAAACAACTTACTTAAAATGCAGCATGTGCTCGAAGTGATTTGAAAGCAATAACATTCATATCCCTTGTGATTCTTCAAGATGTTCCTTTTCTTCCTCTGCATTTTGAATTCAAATGCTCAGCTTGATTTTGATATCTCTTCTAAGTTTTGCACTTTTCTGGGCTCTTTGCATAATAGAGTTGAAGGGAGAGAAAGAACTAAGAATCCCGAACCATGACATTTAAAACTCAAATTTAGGTTATGTGGTTAACAATTAGGATTTCTATTTTGTTTGAACTGAAGTTAGAAGTTTATTTGCTAATTAAAGTACCTACAGAATGGAATCTCTACCTTCTCCTAAGCAGCATCCTTATCTTATTAAGCACAGAATGGGTTTGTGAATCTGTAGCTCCCAGAGAAGGCAATATTCACTTAAAGTACCCTTAAAATAAAAATGAAATATGATTACCCTTAAACTAAAAGAAACCAAATGAAATATGATTCGAATAATATAAATATTCCTTAATTAATTGAAATGCTCCTTAAAAATAATTATCTTTAGATATTGGATGGTGGAGAATATTAATAATATTAAAAATGTCATGCTATATTTAGCATAAGTCCTAAAATTAAAAACACCAAAAGCAGAACACAAAAACTGAAACTCTTGCCAATAGGGCCGTCAGCTTTACCCTGTTTCATGAAGTGAGTCTAGCTAGAAAATAGAAATCCCTAAAGCCTTGGTAATTTACAACAACTCCAGGCTCTTTTGAAATGAAGTTTATCGTTTATACTCATACTTAGCAGACATGTTGGTACTTTTCTAATATTTAATTCTTATTTTAATTTGTGTATATTTTTAAACTTGTCTTCCCAGCTAGATTGTAAGCTTCTCGAAAATAGGGGCCATATATTCAACTTTTAGAAAAAATATCTTACATAACATCTGGTAATATATCTTGATACATCAGAAACCCAACAGATAGATACTTCTTCACTGATTTCATTCCTGATATTTTTAATAATGTCATCTGTTTGGAATTCTTTGTTTTCTTCAAATATGTGCTCTTCAGAGGTGTGCTTCATTCTGAAATGAGATTTCATTACATTTAGGAACTTGATTCCCAGTTAAACGCATTCTATTAACTGAGAGACACCTGTATAAATATGCCGCTCCCTCTGCTAACACACAGAGGCAAAAGTAAATGTAAGGGTGGAAGTGATGGAGAATGGGGGCAAGTCTGTCTATTTGCATTAATTAAAGAGGACCATGAAGGAGACATTGATAACTGCAAAGGCAGCTAACAACACGAGCTTGTTTCCTGTTTCCGAGCTCACAGGGAGAGAGGAGACGGTACAAAATGAAAACTCCTTTTTATATACCTGGTTTCCTTGGGGCATCTTACTTTGGGGCTATGGAAATTTGATATTCCCAAAGACATTTCTCTCCCGAGCCCTTCGGTGCAGCATCACCGATTCCCACTTTGAACTCTGATTATCCTGGGTGCAGAGAGCTGGTAGTTCCAAAAACAGAATTAATCTCCTAAATCCAATGTGTACCTTTTGGCCTGGGATAGGGCAGGGGAGGACAGAATTGTTGGTTTTAATATAGTAAATGGTTTCTCTAAGCTGACTTGGTTGAAAACAGGATGTCAGCTACTACTTCATCTTGACCATGAGTCTGAATTTTATTCCCCTCCATTAAAGAGCATTTTAGGACGTGGCTCTGGCACCTTGCAGCAGTTGTAGGATAAACCTGAGGGCAGAGGAGGCAGAAACAATGGCAGAGCTCACTCTAAAAGCTGACTGAACTCTCTTCTGCCTTCTGCCATGAGGAAATAAAAGTGCATCTTCTTAATGTCCACTATTAATGGTAGCTCTAGAGTTTAGATCTAGTCAGAAACTACCCATCTTCCTTTTGCTGTTATGACTTGATGATCAATATCAGCCACTAAATCTTGACATTAATGAAATTGTCACTTAGTAAAATCACAGTGACCATTGCTGTCCAGGTTAAGCCTTAAAACGAATGAGGTCAATAAAAATAGATCCTATATATACATGATCTAGCTACATAATAACATTCTTTAAACACGTGTAGAATGTTTCTATAAGTTTATCTGCTCATCTATCGCATTTGTGCTCTGTGTTATATAGATAATATCCATATCTCATTTCCTCTACTAGATAGTAAGCCACTTGAGGTCAGCGTATGTTATCTCGTCATGATATTGTCCACATTCACTAGCATGGTGCCTTGCATTTGGCCAGTTTGAGGTAAAGACTCACTAAATGCATGAACAAAATGGTATTTGTTATTATTATTTTAGTCTCATTGCTGTGTGCAAAATACTATATGTGATTTCATCGAGTCTGGCAGACAATCAGGAGACATGTGAATATGCCAGAAGGTTCTGTTTTCTATTTCTTGATGCATAGCCATAAAGCCACACAGCATTTTGGGAGCAGATGTGCCTTCATTTTGGTTGAGAGGGCTGAAGAGTGGTGGTTTGATTTTTTCTTTTGCTTCAGTGCTCTTCACCACGATACCCCAACCTTTCTGGCTTCAGTAGCCTAACAGGGGCCATACCGTAATTCCAGGTGTCGTTTTTGGTTGCCAGCTGGTAGTTCATCCTCTTGCAAGGAGGATTTGAATTGTTCTCTTCCAAATACATTTGCATCACATCTGCCACTCTCTTGCTCACTCCCCCTACACATGGTCCACAGCGCCTTGGCATTGAACTACCCAGAAGCACTTAAGGTTGTCTCCATCAGAGATTTGTTGCTTACTTTTTCTTCCAGATCATTTATAAGTGTTGAATCACGTCAGTGCTTACATTCATCTCTATGGACTCAAATACTTATTCATCCCGAAAAGCCTCATTTGTTCTTATTAAAATTCTCCTTAGAGCCCAGGTTTAAAGAGATGGGAAGTGAAGGAGAAGTGTGCATCTCGTGTCCCATATCACACAAGGCTCTGCTGCTGTGGTTTACACTTGCTTTTCCTCTCTTAGGAAAAAAAAAAGAGATCTGTGTTCTACAAAAATCCAGCCAGAGCAGGGCTAGTTGCCTGGGATTTTCTGTAATCTAATAGAGTAAGTTTAATGACTCAAGAGAAGCCTGCTGTATATTGCAGCTCATGGCTCATGAAAAGATATACTGTGTTAATTTTCTGAACTGGGTCTCTTAGGTAGAATCCCATTATTTTGGTAATGCCTCTCCTGAATCAACTACAGTTATCTGAGTGTCCAGCATCTCCAGCTCACTGAGGGAAGGGAATCCTTGGATGTCAGTGAGCTATTAAATTCCAGCTAGACCTCATCCTCTGTGGAGGAAAATGCCTAGTAGATACAGAATTATGAATGGTTTGGGGCAAAGAAATATTTTTTCCCTGTGGGCAGCACACCTCTCTCCTGTTGATAAAAGTGCATAACGAATATTATGAGTTTCTCCTTCTAGAACACTTCAGTGCTTCTCATTCCTTCTGGGTGAATTCCAGACTTCTTAATGGCATAAGGGCCATTTGCCCTCTGCTGCCTGCCTCCTTCTCCAGCCTCCTCTCATCGCCTCCTCCCTCTTTTCTCTCCAGCTGGATTGGACTACTCTCAGGCCCCAAACGGCCATATTCTTTGTCTCCACTGGGCCAGTCTGTACATAGATGTTCTGCCTGGAATATTAGCTGTCTCTTCCTCACATCTGCCTTCCTATTAGTAATAGTAGTCCTAGGAGTTAGGCTCTGTGCTAAGTAGGGCTTACATGGATTCTCTCATTTAATCCTTACAACAACCCAATAATAACAACTATTATTATTCCCATTTTTCAGGTAAGGAACCTGAGGCTTAGTGAGTATAAGAGTCCTACCCAGGCTCACACAGCTATAAGTGGTAGCACAGGGGATTGAAGCTAAGTGGTCTGACTCTGGAGCCTGCTCTAGGCTGTACTGCCTCCCAGCACGTGAACTAAACATGGCTATATGGGTCCTGCTCATTGTTTAGACATCACTTGCTCCAGAAGCCCTCCCTGATATGGCCCTACCCCAGTCCCCTCGTGGATTATGTGTCCTTCCTCTGCTTGCTCGTCTTGCATCTTCCATTTCTCTCCTTAAATTACTTGTCATACAAATCACCCTATAATTGCATATTTGCATATCTGTGTCCACCACAAGCTCCTGAGACCCATTGGGCAGGATCCTGTCTGCCTCTCTTGCCACTTTATCCCCAACAGCTACCCAGAAGCTTGGCGTTCAGCAGGAGCTCAATAAATGTTTATGGCCCTTTGATTAAACTTAGCTCCACTGAAATCCCTTCATAATTCCTTTGACAGGAAAAAGTTAATCTTTGTCTTACTAATTTTCAAATTTTAATGGAAGAAATATTTTAGCAGCTTCTCCTTTTTGGGAGACTCCAGAATTATGTGACTAGACCGAGGCTTTCTTGTGGTTAATAGAGCCTTGTCATGTGGGTCAAGGCTGTCACTCAGTCAGGCTTTTGCTCACTCCAGCTGTCTCTCCCTATTAAATTCTTATGTACAAAAGAGATAAACCAGGAAGTGGCTTGTTGCTTTACAGAAAGATTCACTAAAGGATTCTCACTTCTCATTTGGCCTGTATCATATAACTCTGAAGCTGGAAGAGATACTGGACTGTAGCTCATCCAACCCTTTTTAATAGGAAGAGAAAAATGAAGCACAGAGAGGCTCAAATTCAACCATTAGTTAATGGCCACACCAGAGCTACAATCTGCAGCTTTTATTTAAATAATGAATTTATTTGGTGCACTTAAAATGATCACAAAACTATTTTTTTTACCTCCATGTTTATTTGGATAAATTCATTGGCTCTAAAACAACATATAACTACTTATATACATCAGCAGTGCAGACACACGAAAAAGTTTTCAAAAAATTTTATTGAAGTCTCACATATATTCAGAAAATTGTTGAATCTTCATAAAGTGAATACAACTGAGTAACCAACACCCAGATCAAGAAATAGGACATTAACAATGGAAGATTTTTACTATTAATAATATGTGGTTATTTTTATATTATCACCTAAATATATTCTGTAAAATATATTACAGGCTTATAATAGGAGGTCCTTATGGGGGATGTAGAGGAGAAGGAACTTTTTTTGTTTTTATTCATTTATTTTATTTTTATTTAATTTATCAAGGAAACACTGGTTAATAATATGCTGTAAGTTTTAGGTGCACAGTTCTGTAATACAGAATCTGTATAGTGAATTGTGTGCTCACCACCCAAAGTCTAGACTCCCTATATTTACCATATATTTGACTCTTTACCTTTTTCATCCTTCCTGCACCCCCGTCCCCTCTGGTGAGCACCATACTGTTGTCCATGTCTAGGAGTTTGTTTGTTTTGTTTGTTCATCTGCTGTTGTCTGTTTTATAACCACTTATGAGTGAAATCATATGGCTCTTATTCTTTTCCATCAGACTTACTTCACTTACATAGTACTCTCAAGATCCATCCATGTTGTTGAAAATGGCAATACTTCATCATTTTTATGTTTGATAGGTAGATAGATAGATAGATAGATAGATAGATATTTTTTAATTCAATCATTCATTGAAGGACACTTGGGTTGTTTCCACGTCTTGGCTATTGTTGAGTAATGCTGCAATGAGCATAAGGGGTACATATATTTTTACAAATAAGTGTTTTCAATTTTTGGGGGGTGGTGGTAGCTCTTTTTATATAGTAGCTCTATTTTTAATTTTTTGAGGAACCTCCATACTGTTGAAAAGGAAGTTTTAGGATGACAGTGTATCTATCCTCAAGTGCAACTCTCATCACTCTATAATACAGAATTTAAAGGATATATCTGTTTGCTTTTGTGTAATGATGATGTGGTTTACTTATTGGCCTGTTTGTTTGCAAAGTTAACGTGTGTTTAGGCCGATATTGTAAAGTCATAAAGAGTGATACTAGTGTGAATATAACTCACATATCTGCTTAGAGCATCTTATGGTGACTCTTTCATGTGATTTGTAAGCATAAACGTATGTACTTCATTTTTAAAACCAGGTGAAATCTTGAATCTCTTATTAGCCACGTGTATACTCTGAGCCATGATACATTTGCATGGAGCTCATTATACGTTTTTGGTTATTCTTTTCAGCAAGCTCAAATGTAATTCTGAGTGGACCAACTGGTATTAAGGTGTCTGATTGTAAAGCTGACCTGACTCTATCTTAAGCCAAGAAACCCATGCCTGTGACCCAGCTCCTAAGCACCAGGCTTTAAATGTCCCATTTACTGTTACTTAATACAGAACTTTATACCTGATGTAGACATTGCCCAAACATTTGGACAAATTTTTTAACCTGAAATATTTTCTTTATTCCAACTATTAGAAGAATAACCAATTCTGTCACATAATTATAATACATATTTGGAGAATGAAATTTCTGCCTAAAATTGGATCAGAATGTTACATTTATCTGAAAGGCCATTATATTACATGAACATTATTATTGTACAGCTCAATGAATAGAACAGTGACTGGGCAATTTCTTGAAGACTCTCTCATGATCTAAAAGTTGCTTAGCCCAGTGAATTTCTAATAACACCTAACATCCTAAGAAAGCTTTTTTTCTCATTCCTTATCTCCACCTGAAGATAAAATTCATCCATTATTCAGGGCAATGGCTCAACTAACCTTAGTCTAGAAAAAAAGTTCTTACCTGTTTTAAACTTACTTCCTGCTGTCTAGAATAGCCCCTTCAGCAAGCAACATGTTAATCTACTTAATTAACAGGTATTGTTCCTTCCTCAGGGCCAAGCAGGGTCCAATTATTCGCTACAGCTAATTTTACCTTCTTCTTTTTTGTGTCTCATTCTGCTCTCCCTCAGCCTCCCCCTTAGCCTTATCTGCTTACAACAAAAGCTCAATAGGAGACTAGCAGTAGCGTGATAAAATTAAATAGAATGTCACAGAAAGGCCTGGGAGTTTGAAAGGTGCCTCTTAACTTCTTCGGCAGGCAGGCAAAATAACACGGTCCTTGCCCTCGGCTTGCAGAGGTTTAGGTGGCAAGTGTATGATGGTTATTCTGTTTATTTGCTATTATCGAACACTGTTTTTCTCTACATAAAAACTATATTTAAGTAGAATCACTACTGAGTGTACACAGCCCCAGTAAAGGGAAATGTTGTCATCCTGTTGACGCCATCAAAGTCTGTTAGGGCTATTCCTTTTGTTGTTCATTTAGGCATGTATGGTTGCCACAGCAACAACAATCTCATAGTTCCTTCAAGCCTTCTGTGCAATGAGCATCTGTTGGGAGTCCTATGAAGGTGTCATAGTTCCTATCCTTCCTATCACAGATTGATCCCTTTCTTATTCTCCTTACAAGCTACGTATTTATCAAGAGTCCCTAGAGAGAGAAGAGACTCTGCTGGAGCCAGTCACAGGAGGTATCTAAGTGAAAATGAAGGCTTTTGCTTTGAGGGTCTGCTGCAGAAGACCTCAGAATAAGTGGTTTGGAAGTCAGATGATTGTCACAAATTTTGGTCAGCTGAAATGTGAATAAGTCCTTGGCAAAGTTCACAGCCAATCTTTTGTACAGGGACACTGAGTGTCCTGCTTAAAGCCAAAATTGTAAATTCTAGCCCAAAGTCCCAGTGGTATGCATTAATAGAGTGCAGTCTCTTGCCAACTATGTTTCGTAGTCCAAGACCTTCCCCTTAGGAACCATATGGTTTTCAGAAAATATATGTCATGAAAGGAGACATTTCCTCTTTTTTTTTTTTTTAAATTTTCTTCTAATCATGGACTGGTAGTAGAGCTTACATTTTTTCAAAAGCTTTTGTTGGAATTGATAAACTACCATCCTCTAAGACACTATTCAGCATGAGTCCTTGTCTTTGATCCTCTCCTAATTGATCTCATCTGCAATTTATATAGTCAGAACTGGAAGAGAGTAACAATTTACAGATAAATCACGTGCCAGCCAAGCTGAGACAGGGGCAGTTTGTCTTTTACGGCTGTTAAGCTGAGATAGCATAAGTTCTTACAGAATCCTTAGTTAAAACTTATATGTAAATGTTAGAGCATCTGACCGAGTAAGTTTATTAAAACATCATTATAGGTTTCCTACTCTTTCTGTCATTACTCTGATCAAGATGATCAAGAACAGATTTTTGTATTCATTTCTGCAGAGAAGCTTACTCATTTTTCTTACCTAATAAGACCTATTGTTCAATCACAGATAATATTTAACAGTAAAATCTTTTACTTAGAATAAATTATCTTTGAGAAGAATTCAGTTTGGAATTCTCTACTGATCAAGTAATTGCCATTTCCACCTTAGAGAAGAAACTTCTAGGATGAATACTATTCTTAGGTGTGAAGGTTGAGTCTAGGTTACTTTGGCTTCCACAAGACAGTGAATATATTCTGAGGACTTCTTTTTTTTTGTAGTTTTTCTTGGACTCTCCCATTCCCAGCACCCTTTCTGGACCTTCCCTCCCCCTCTTTTTATTCCTATTTGATCAGCAAAGAGCTCTCGTCTTCATTTTATTTCATTTTTTACTTTTCTAGAATTACAAGATCATAGTATTTTTAAACTCCCATTCTCTCTTATATATTTCTGTCCTTAAAACTTGCAATGCCTCACTATGCTCATATCCACTTTTTAAAACTCATATACATGAATTTGTTAACAGCTGAGCATGAACCAAACATTTTATTAGATACAATTTAATTATACCAGAATGGTTTTAACAGCCCTAAATTACAAATGAGTTTTTTTTTTCTAGTTTTAGTTTTGATTTTAATTCATGGAATGGCCCTAGATAAGTCTCTTAATTTTGCTAGATCTCAATTTCTTTATCTGTAAAATGAGAATAGTATTCTCTATAACTTATTATAAAGATAAATGAGATAATGTATGTGAAGGCTCCTAGAAAAGTGTGAGGTACTATATATAAGTATGAGGTATGTGAATCCCTATCTACAATGCCTGTCTCTGGCGTCTACATTAGCCTAGTGGCCTTAACTGTGCCCTTAGCTAAGATGGCAAAAATCCTATTATAAATCCACTGAAAAAATGTGGATTTACCTTGACCCAACAATTTCACTACTAATAATCTATACTGCAAAAATATTCATGCACATGCATACACAATCACTAATGTTAAATGAAGCATCGTAGTTGACGAACTGGGAACAGCCTTAATTTTCTATCACTAGGAAGAAAGTTAAATGAATATCCATATTGTGGACTACAGTGCTACTATAAACAAATAAGGTTGATGTATTCTGCAATTGCATAGAGATATCGTCAAGACATAGGTTGTATGAAAAAACAGTTCACAAAACAGTGTGTAGTGTATGATCTCATTCATGATAACACACATACAGAGAAATGAAACAAAAACCACACCTACATATGCAATATATTTGTAATGTCGCTATGTCATCTTATATTCTTATGTCACTATTATTATACCATGTAGTATGGAAAGTAGAGGTTAAGAAATGGATTCTGGGATCACACTGACATCAAATCCTGGCATGACATTTACTACATGTGTAATTATGGGCAAATGACTTAACATCTCTGCGCTTCACTCTCGCATCTCTGAAATGGATGTGACAATTTTACCTAACTCAGATTATTCTAAATGAGTTTTAAAATAATTTTACTAACTCAGATTATTTTAAAGGCATAGAAAAAAATCTAGAAGAACACATCTGATTATCTTGAGACAGATGCTTTTTGAAGTTAGAATATGTTGCAGTCTAGTTGTTTCCAGCTTTTTCATCTTGTTTCCCACTTCATCTGTAATTCCTGACTGTAGGGTCTCTATTAATAGTTTCCCTTTGTCTCCCACAGTGGTCAGTATAGTGCTAGGAACATGGCAGACACTGAAGATGCATATTTCAAAAGAGTAATGATGTCGTGTTGTCTAATAAAAATAGGGTTTTAGCTTGAATTTTCTATTAAGTTACTTATTCGTTTATTAATAAATTATTTATTGATTCAACAAACAATTGTTGAACATCCATCACAGGCCAAGCAGAATAAGTATTGGTAGACAATGATGATGAAACACTTACATAAATATCTAATTCTACTGAATTCTCTCTACCTGGAAGACTGCTGTCTATTCTGGACCGGTACAAATTTTGGTACCTGGTCTTGAATAGACTTTACGCTGTCACTTACAGTTCTTCCATTTGAACACTGCTCTTCAGTGATTCAGAGTAAATGAACAGAGGAACCCAGTAGGGCCTTGGAGAACCTGATGGAGCATGAAGTGCCCCTGATATTTCTGGTGGTCCACACACCTGGGCTTCCTTTCCTGGTTGAGAGATCTGTAGCGAATGTGCCAGTTACAAACAGGTCTGAGGCTTACACAGCAGTCTGGGTTTAAGGCCATTACCTCTGGAGCCTGAGTTCGATGCCAACCAAGCCCATCACCTACCTGGTGAGTAGGGTAGTCTTGGGCAAAACATGTACTCTCTCTGCCTCAGTTTCCTCACCTGTTGGGAAGTAATAATATCACCTTCTTGCGTTTTGTGGATGAAAAGAGATGATACATTTAAAATATCTAGCATAGTGATTAATATATTTAAACATTCAACAAATGATAGCTCTTATTATTTTAGAATTAATCTTATCAAGAACTAAAGCAGCCACTCACCAGTGTGGTGGCCCCCGAGACCAGATAAATGTGGAGATGGGATGAGAGCAAGAGACTTTAGGAGAGAGTACAATGGACAGAGGCCAAAGAATCAGAGAATCCTAAAATTTTAGAGTCAGAGTCCATCCATTTTTCCTGTATTTTGAGCACCTACTATGTGACAGAAGCTGTTCTAGTTGCTGAGTCTGTGCGGCAACTATAAAACTGCTGCTCTCGTGAGCTTTATATTTTAGTGGCAGAAACCAAGCCATCCATTACCCCTCTTATCACATGCAAGAACCTTGCCACAATGCACTGAATGCCGACCCTCTCTCTTCTTTTTTTATGTCAAGGAAAAGTACGTTAATGAACAGAAGTAGCACCTTCTACTCTTGGACAGTTGGAAATGTGAAGTTTTTTTTTTGTTTTTTTGTTTTGTTTTGTGTTTTTTTTTTTTTAGGAATTAAATATAACTCCACACATTGAATATAATACTGAACTCTACATAAAGCTAATATGCTACCATAGGCTCAGAGGAATACAAATTTTGGTAAATGTAATCTAGGATTGGAAGGACAGGAAGAAACAACCAGAGATCATCCTGCTGTGTTGCCATTAAGAATGCAACAGAGGGATTTTCTGGCAGAACTGTGGGCAGACCCCCATAGTTTGATGAGGCAGAATCATGAAATGTGATGAGAGGGTTCCTGTCCCCACCCCAGAAAGGTTCAGTGGTCTCATATCTCACTTTCCTCTCGGCCATGTCTACCCAGCTCATTACCTCATGTTCTCTGCTGTCTGTACTGCTGAAACTCTCCCTGAGAAGGAGGCAAACCTTCCCTCCAGGGAGGTCACTGAGGATTGCAGTGCCTTTGCTTCATGCAAATGTCCCCCCAGGGAAGGAGCCTTCACCCTCCCTGCTGTGTGGACAGATTGAGGAGCCTCCGAGGCTTGGCAGCCAGTCAGTGCCAAGCCCAGCTTCCAGACCCAGACAGGAGCGCAGAGTTTTATCTGAACTTAATTCCTCTTTCAAAGAGCATTCGTTGCCTCTTGTTTCTTATTTGAATTTAATCCCCATGGATAACAACTTTGTTCTGTGAATCCATCTAGCAAAATAACACGATTCAAGGGCTCTTGGTCCTTGACTGGCTCACAGAACTGTGGAACTCTGAGAAGATCAGCCCTCTCATTACAGATGAGGAAGCGGGCTCGGGAAAGTCAAATGACCAGCTAAGGTCAAGTGGCTAGTAGGTGAAAGGTGCTGGACTAGAAGAAGTAAGGTTACTAGCTTTCTCCCAGGTTTCTGGCAACCATACTGACACATCTCTTATTAGCAATAGGAAAATCTGCTCAAAAATAACTCATAGATATCCTGGAATAGAGACCTTAGATGCCATGAGTAAAAGTGTATAGAGTCAGAGTTTTTAAATACTCTCTCTTTTTGTTTTATTCATAATAATGTTCGGCTTGACACAGCCATGAATCTGAGATGTGTCCCACTGGATAAGCCTGTGTGTGTGCCTGTCTGCCTCGTGGTGACGTCAGCATGGCTCCCTGAAGATTTCAAGAGGACGCCCTCTCTTGGGTTTTATTTTGTAGTAAAAATAATCTGTGGTGGTTTTGGTTTTCCTTGTCTTATGAGCTGGGGAAGTCAGCCAGGAGGCCACTGTCTCCTGATTTTCTGTGTGGTCATTTTCCGTATCCCATTCAGACTACACTTAAGGCCACTGGATCATAGATGAGCCCTGGGCACTGTTCACGTGCTCATTCGTGAGGACAGAAAGGGGAGGTATGCAGGCAAGCAGCGCTGACCAAAATTTCTTCTGAACGCTCTCATACTTGCTCTGTGAATTCACCACTGGAAGACTGCCATGTTTTCTATTTTAAGATCCCATGTCCCTTATGTCACTCTGCTGCTGCTTCTTATTTTGCCATGTGGTGTGGAGAGTAGAAGACAAGGGGTCCTGGAACTGGACTGTCTGACTTCAAATCCTGGCTTTGCATGCACTAATTTTGTGATCATGGGTAAATGACTTAATCTTTGTGTGTTTGATTCCTATCCGCGAAGGGGTTTGAAATTTCTGTAACTCAAGTGATTGGTATGAGGACTAACTAGATTTAGGATGGACACAGTGGCATGCAGTAGCCACTCAATGAATGCCAGTTTTTGCAGTTAACACCTCCCGCTCATGTCGCCCAGCAGTGTAGAAAGAACGCTGGCTTCCCGGGTCAGGAGACAGTCTCTGGTCCAGGGTCTCACTTTTCTGTGGCTTCATGAACTTGGGATAGCCTCTTGATCCCAACTCACAGAATGCAAAACATAGAAGCAAGTATTTTGTCCAGTCTCTTCATTTTACGAGTGAAATTGGGCCCTGAGGGAAGAAGAGGTGTACCCAGAGTCCACAGGGAGTTCATGTCCAGGCCAAGATCAGCACCCAGTCCCTTGAATTATAGCCCAGAGCTCTTCTCATCATTACTTTGGAGACAGAAGACCTTGCCACGTGTCCCCAAATTTGCTGAAGACCTGAAGATTTGAGGTTGACAGGAAAATGGTTCCTAATGAGCTGTCTTTGGGTTGTGGCCATTCCAGAAGCAGCAGCCAGTGTATTCTAATATGGCATGACTGGTATAAGTGTCAGAAGCAGAGTGATGCCTTTAAAACACTACTGGGTGGAAGCTGCTGCACCTGTGGAGGTCCCACAACACTCTTTCTAGGTTGACAGGACAAAGCTGAATAGTGACTGTGTCTCTTTTTTAAACTGTGGATGTCTCCTTTCGAACAGCTACTGTCAGCCCTTGCCACCCCTTTCCTTCTCTCTGACTCCTACTGAGACCCTGGAATTGTAGGTTGACCAGATGATCCACTCTTAGGAACATGGCTTCGACCTGCAAGACCCTCTTTCTGCTCTGTGCCCCGGCCACAACAAACAAGCAGCAAAGCTAGTTCTCTGCTCATTACTCTAACTCTATGCTACATTTCTTGCTCTGGGTCATTGCACATATTATGTCTCTTCATTGATTCTTGCCGAATCCTCTCAGTTTAACTATTATATTTTTATGAAGTAACGACGGTTTCCCTACTCAGAAGTGCTTTCCTGCTCCTTAGAACTTTCGAAGCATGTATAGACGGTAACTGGTACATGCCACAACCATGTACTAACTTTTTTTTATCCCCCAAAATATTTAGCTGAGTTCCTTGCCCATTGTGGCAACTCAGACCCACTTGACCACTTGTTGACTTGTTAGTGGAGTGGAATAAGGGGCTCCAGTCTTAATGAAAAGGTTATTCCTTCATAATCAAAAGCGCTTTCTCCCTAGGTGTCATTGTGAGCCCATGATGAATCAGTTACAGCCATTTGAAGTTTCCTTGAAGCTTTAACAGTCATTTTTAGAATTCTACTTTTTAGAAATCTGGAGTGGCACATTTTTGAAATTAAAGTTGATGAAATTAATTTTGTCCCCCTTTTTTTTTTTTGTTGGCCAAAACTAACAACCCAAGATAGACAAACAAAACAAATTAACATACTTTAAAAACTCAAGTAAAAGTTTAAGGACATCAAAAGGCGTGATAAGTGAAGGAGCCCTGAAATGTTCACTCCCTCATCCACTCACCTGGTCGGCAAACGCATTCATACAGTTTGATATCCTGTGCTTCAAGAGGAAACATAGCTGCGTTATTTCGTTTATGTCTTCCTTCCTTCCTTCCTTCCTTCCTTCCTTCCTTCCTTCCTTCCTTCCTTCCTTCCTTCCTTCCTTCCTTCCTTCTTTTTTTTTTCGATCACAGAGATTAAGGCAGCCTGAATTTTGCAGTAGATGTAGGGGGAAAGCCGCAGTGGTTTCAGTCAATAGGTAGACCTCAGCAATATTGCAGGTTCAGTTCCAGATCACCACAGTAGGGTGAAAATTGCAAGAAAGTGAATGACATGAATTTTTTGGTTTCCTGGTGCACGTAAAAGTTACGTATACACTATACTATAGTCCATTAAACATGCAATAGCGTTATGTCTAAAAAGATGGACATATATACTTTAAAAAGAATATATTGCTGGAAAATGCTAACCATCATATGAACTTTCAGCAAGTTGTCATCTTTTTGCTGGTGGAGGGTCTTGCCTCCATGTTGATGGCCCCTGGCTGATCAGTGTGGTGGTTGCTGAAGGCTGGGGTGGCTGTGACAATATCTTGAAATAAGACCTCAGTGAAGTTTGCCACATTGAACAACTCTTCCTCTGACAAAGATTTTTTTTTTTGTAGCCTGTGCTACTGTTTGATAGCACTTTAACCCACAGTAAGACTGCTTTCAACATTGGTGTCAGTTCTCTCAAACTCTGTGCCTGCTTTATCAACTAGGTTTATGTAATATTCTAAATCCTTTATTGTCATTTCAACAATCTTCATAGCATCTTTATCAGGAGTAGTTTCCATGTCAAGAAACCACTTTCTTTGCTCACCCATAAGGAGCAATTCTTTACCCATTAAAGTTTATCATGAGGTTGCAGAAATTCATCACATCTCCAGGCTGTGTTTGTAATTCTAGTTCTCTTGCTGTTCCCACATCTGCAGTCAGTTCCTCCACTGAAGTCTTGAAATCCTCAACGTCATCCGTGAGGGTTGGAATCAACTTTTTCCATATTCCCTGTTAATGTTGATATTTTGGCTTCTTTCCATGAATCATGAATGTTCTTAATGGCATCTTGGATGGTGAATCCCTTCCAGAAGGTTTTCACTTACTTTGCCCAGATGCATCAGAGGAATCACTATCTATGACAGCTATAACCTTATAAAATGTATTTCTTAAATAATCAGACTTAAAAGTTGAAATTACTCCTCGATCCATGGGCTGTGAATGGATGTGTTAGTAGGCGTGAAAACAATATAAATCTCATTGTCCATCTCCATCAAGGCTCTTGGGTGACCATGTGCTTTGCCAATGAGCAGTAACATTTTGAAAGGAATCTCAATGGTGGACTTAAAATATTCAGTAAACCATGTTGTAAACATATGTGCTGTCATCCAAGCTTTGTTGTTTCATTTATAGGGCACAGAGTAGATTTAATGTAATTCTTAAGGGCCCTAGGATTTTCGGAATGGTAAATGAACTTTGGCTTCAATTTAAAGTCACCAGCTGCATAAGCCCCTAACAAGAGAGTTAGCCTGTCTTTTGAAGCTTTGAAGCCAGACACAAACTTCTTCTCTCTAGCTATGAAAATCTTAGATGGCATCTTCTGATATAAAGCTGTTTCATCTATGTTGAAAACTATTATTTAATGCAGCTGCTTGCATTAATTATTTTAGCTAAATCTTCTGGTTAACTTACTACAGCTTCTAATTAGCGCTTGCTGCTTCACCTTGCACTTTTGTGTTATGGAGATGGCTTCTTTCCTTAAACCTCATGGACCAACTTCTGTAGCTTCAAACTTTTCTTCTGCAGCTCCCTCACCTCTCTCAGCGTTCATAGGATTGAAGCGAGTTAGGGTCTTGGATTAGGCTTTGGTTTAAGGGAATGTTGTGGCTGGTTTTTAAACTTCTATCCAGATTACTCAAACTTTCTCCATATTATCAATAAGGCTGTTTCGCTTTTTTCTCATTCATGGGTTCACTGGAGTAGCACTTTTAATTTTCTTCAAGAACTTCTCTTTTGCATTCACAAATTGGCTATTTGGTGCAGTAGGCCTAGCTTTTGTCTTATGGCCTTCCTCACTGAGCCTAGTCATTTCTAGCTTTTGAATTAAAGTGAGAAACGTGTAACTCTTCCTTTCACTCGAACACTTAGAGACTATTGTAAGGTCATTCACTGGCCTAATTTCAATAGTGTTGTGTCTCAGGGAATAGGAGAGCCCAAGGTCGGGAGAGAAACAGGAGAAAATCTTCTCAGTAGAGCAGTCAGAACACATGCAACATTGATTGATTAAGTTTGCTGTCTTATCTGGGTGCGTTTGTGGGGCCCCAAAACCAATACAACAGTATCATCAAAGACTATTGACCACAAATCACCATAACAAGCATCATAATAATGAAAAAATTTGAAATAGTGCAGGAGTTACCAAAACGAGACATGGAGACATGAAATGATAAATGCTATTGGAAAAATGATGCAATAGACTTGCTCGATGCAGGATTGCCACAAACCTTCAATTTGTATAAAACATAATTTCCGAGACATGTGATAAAGCAAAGCCTGATAAAACAAGGTATCCCTGTAATGCACTTTGATGTCTCCAATTTTAAATCGATGTTTTGAGAGCCCCGATTTACCTAATAGTATTTGGAATAAAATGTTAAGTCCCAAAGCTGGGGCCGTTTGCAGAGAAAAACGCCTGTGAAAAGTGGATGTTAACATTCATGTCACATCTCGCCACTGTCTTACAACAAAGCACTCCCATTCTCTCTGAAATGTGCATGGTGTACATGTCACATACTCCTGGTGTGTCCACTGTTCTTTTGGCTGCTGTCCACAAAGTTATTAATAGCCGTTAACCTTGGCTTGTAGCTTTGGGCATTTATTTTGGGCAAGAAAAGGTAGAAAGAGAAAAAGGCTTGCCAGGAACACATTGTTTTCTATAAAACCATGAAGCCATTCCAAGATCCCTCTTCTGACCACCTGAAATACCTGTGAGATCTGACTGTTAAGAGTTTATATCTTTGGAACTGAAATCCACTGGTCCCACTAGTTTGCTTTCAGATACAGGTCCTGTGGTGCCATTTTAGCAATGTCAAAGCCTTTTGACCATATTCACAGGCTCCTGGGTGCAAGAAGCTTCAAAATCCAATAAATATGGAAATACAGGAATAGATTTCAAGAATTATTTTTCAGCTAAAATCTCAAGACAAAATTCTCTTTGTTTCTGTGAGTCCCTTACATCATACAGGGCTTTTGCATCCAACAGGGTCTCAAGGAGCTCCTGTTTCTCCTGCTATCACATTGTGTTTATGATGTCATCAGTGGTTACCATGGAGGTGATCGTCGTGGTGTGGGAGATGTGTGAATTCAGGTGTGGAGAAACTCAGCAGCAAGAGATGGGTCTTTGAGAAAAAGGGACAAATCTCCTTTCATTCCAATTCCCTTAGTAACAAAGTGGTGAAGCAGAAAAAAATGGAGGGGGGAGGAATGTACATATGATAGCTGAAAATTAGCTTTTGAACAGCATGCTTTTTATGCCTTGCACGACATGTTGGAAAGTCTTACATTTAGTTTTTTTTTTTAATTGTATTTTGGTCACATAACTTCTAGTTTGGTGCTAAAAATAACTTTTTATGTGCTTTCTTGGAGGAAAAAAATATGGCTTGTGATAGGAAGAGAATACTATGTTATGAAGTCTAAGTTGAAAAAAATCTCTCGAATGATATACCAGGAAGTTCAAAGGTGATATGTTTTTGTCCAGTTGGGCGGGGGGGAAACAAAGACTGCTGCAATCTGCAAAACACTACAAAGACAGAGCCAAGCTAACAATGCAGCCAGACTGGCTTGTTGCTGGCATTCGACGACCTGGGAAAATGAGACTGAAAAATCCCCAGGGAATTATTTCCCCTTTCGTGTAGATGAAGTACCTACCATACATGTCTTTCCTGGGATGAAAGTGAGCAGGGGTGAGAGCACGGTGCTGCTGAGCGAGTGTCTTAAGGAGACGATCCCGAATCGCCTGCCTCTGGCTTGGCGTCACCAATGTCGTTAGTGCTTGTTTAGAAGCTGTGTCTTTTCTTGGAAAGGACCCAGGGCTGGCAGACTCCAGGAGTCAGTATGGTGGCTGGTGAAAGACAGACCCTGCTGAGGCAAGTGCAGGAGGGCCACGTGCCCTGAGCACTGGCTTCAGAGAGACCCAGGTCCTAGTCCCAGCTTTGCCGCTGTGGATTTTCTTCTTGATATTTGCCAAGACCCTTTACTGTTTTGATTTTTCATCCTATTAATCAAATGAGACTATTATACAAATATATTGGGTATAAAATATATATTTTTTTAGGCAGGCTCAAATGCAGAGGATTAGATGTTATTATTTGGGGTTTCATGTCAGTACAAAGATATTCGTTTTCTTGCCCAATGATGTCCTTCATGGACCTTCAGGGTGAAAGTGGGCCCTTCAGTGAGCACAATGGATGGGAGCCAACTCTCTATGGCATTGCTTTGGGAAGAAGATGTAATAGTTGGGATTCTCCAGAGAAACAGAATCAATAGGATACCTGTCTATCTGTCTACCTACCTACCTACCTACCTACCTACATGTCTGACCGTCCGTCCGTCCGTCCGTCCGTCCATCCATCCATCCATCCATCCATCCATCCATCCATCCATCCATCCATCCATCCATCTATCTATCTATCTATCTATCTATCTATCTATCTATCTATCTATCTATCTATCTACTCTTTCCCCCACAATTTGTGCATGCTGGAGGCCCAGGAAAACCAGGGGTGTAATTCAGTCTGCAGCTGAATAACTGAGCATCAGGGAAGCTGATGATGTCAACCCCAGTCCAAGGGCAGGAGAGGATGAGATAAGGTGTACTAGCTTAAGTAATAAGGCAGGAAAAAAGGGGGCAAATTCTTTCTTCCTCCACTTTTGCTCTATTCAGGTGCTCAGTGGATTGAATGATGTTTACCTGCATAGGGAGGGCAGCCTACTTAACTGAGTTCAATGATTCAAATGTTAATCTCATCTGGAAACACCCTCACAAACATATCTGGAAACCATGTTTAATCTGGGCACCTCGAGGCCCATTCAAGTTGACACATAAAATTAACCACCACAGAGGGTATGTCTCTAGGCAATGCTGAGCTTTTACAGGGTCAAATGTAAATTCCTAAGCCTGGTATTTGGGGCCTTCTGTAATCACTCTTCAACCAAACCTCCCAATCTCATTTCCTTACTCCTCAGGTGTACCTATCACCCTGGTCAGACCTGATTTGTTGCTGGGCATGCCTCTGGCCTTCCTTGAAAGTGTTTCTTCATTCCATACCCAGTTAATCCCACCTGTTCCCTGGCTCACCCATCCTAGATTGATCCCTTCCTGTGAACAAGACCTATTACTGGTGTCACATATATGTGTGCAGGGTGTGTTTTGCACAAGGACATCTGGCCAGTCATATGACCCACTGAGGGGCTGTGTATCCTTGGAGAAAGGGTGCGTTTTTCTAGTTGAATAAAGGCAGTGGACAGGAATAAGTGGCTCTGATGTATTGATAGTTAACTTTTCATCTATGTTCGTCCTGCATTTTCTTGAGATTATAACCTCTTTGAGGACTCAGGCTTTTTTTTTTTATTGATATCATCACACATGGAAAAATGCTATAAACTCTCTGAGGACAGAGCTTACTCATTTCTTTACCTGTCAAGCACCTTACACATACATTTTTTACAAAAGAGAAATACATTTTCTAAAATATCTTAAAGTATACGTCTTCATCCAAGACCCATCTATCACGCTTGGAGGCCTCAGAGGCTCCCTAAACCCATTATGGCTCAAACTTATCTCAGGATCTTTTCACCCAAAGCTCGTCATCTTCCAGGGTTCCATCTTTTCAGAGGGCCCTAACCCTCCATCTGGTTTGGTGAACTCTGGTTTGGGAAATAGATTTGCTTGACTCATTCTCCACTCCCCAGTCCAAGTTTGTATTTACATCTCTTGCTTGAGGCAGATAGAGTTTTCTCTTCACTGGGCCCCTACATCCACTCTGGGCCCCCCAGTCCCTTCTCCTCATAGCAGCTGGAGTGAGCATTTCAAAATGCAAATCTGATGGTGTCCCAAGTTCTCCAAACTACCCTCGTCCCCTGCTTAAAACCTGTTCATGCTTTCTCATTTCTCTTTGGATCAAAAGCCATATCCTCAGTAGAGCCTACAAGATCCCTCATAATCTGACCCCTGGTGACATCCCTGCACTCCCCTCTGTCTGCAGTGGCAGCCACCTCCTTTCCGCTTCTCATGGGTCCCAGGCCCAGGCAGCTGCCTCTGCCTGAATCCTCTTCTGTTGCTGCTGCCATTCCCATCCCATCGGCCCAATTCATCCTTCTCATTTTTCATGTATCACCTTAAATATCACATCTTCAGGGAAAACTTTTCTGATCACCCAGACTACTTTAGCCCTTCCTTCTTGTACACCTCAGAGCACATTTCCTTATCAAATATCACAGTTTGTATGCATACATTTATTTTTGTGGTTATTTGATTGATGTCTGTTTATCCCAAAAGACTGTAAGTTCTGGGGTGCCTGGCTGGGTTTACTCTCTACTACATTTTCTGGGCTCAGCACACTGCCTGACACACCTTACACTCTCATTTAATCATACATTGGATGAATGAATGCATGAAAATTATTCAGGAATGGATAGGGCCACCCCATGAGATTGCAACGTAAGCAACATGGGAGCAAGTAGCCAGAATGAGGTTGGGAACAAGCTTATGGTTGAGATATTGTCTGGGCACGGGGGCACCGTGCAGCCTGTGACACAAGTATGTGACAGTCCAAGAGCTGTGTTTTAAAGCAGTAGCTCTGATAGTGGTATGATATGGAGGGCAGAGGGTCTTGGAACCAGGGAGTCACTTTCAGAGGCATCTGATGAAGATGACCTGAACAGCAGCAGTGAGAGGAGAAATAGAGAGGTGGGGACAAATGCTTTTACTATCTCCCATTTCCATTCCTTCCACCCCCTTCCCCATAGGAAGATAGTGGTGGATCAAGGGGCTTTACACAATTTCAACATTTCTAACCTGCCTGACCTCAACGGTGCTGATATACAGGAAGAGTAAGAGGGTTTGGAATCGGTGGGGTGGTGGGCAGTGTGACACTGTCACGAATCTGGGGTCTTTCTCCTCTCCCAGGCAAAAGTGGCCCATGGGCGTTGAGAGGAAAGGCACTCTTAGGGACTGCTGCCCTGAGCTGATGGTGAGTTTGTGTGTGAGGAGTGTGCAATCCAGGGGACCTCCTTTTGGGTTAGACATTTCTGGCTCCCGTCTTACTGTTCTGATTCGCGAAGCCTGTCGTGGTGGCCTGTCTGAACTGAGACTCTGTGAGTGTCTTCTAGTGAAGGGCATTTTGAGAGGGGGAGGGCATGGAGGGCAGAGCGGTCTTGGGTCCAGGGTGACACATACTGAAGGGTATTTGCCTCACCCTGGGCTTGGGGCCACACCTCCTGCTTTGCTTATTCTTTCCTCTGGTTCCCGTGGTCTGAACCACAACGACAGTGCTATGGTGATATAATGAAGTGCTCTACCGTCCCACCGTGGTCGAATTAGAAAGAATGCAAAACTCTATGCCACTAAATTTTAGCTTTTTGCAAGTGTACTTTGTGGATCTAGCATCCCTTTCTAGGATTTGACCAATGTAATAATACTGTTGTGTTAGTGGTGTTTGTGGCTAACGTATCTTATGTCATTCGACGTTCGTGACTACAAGCAGGGCTGGATCTGGCTGTGCCAGATGCGCATTGCCCGGCTCTGGCTAGCACCGTTCATGTGGATTCCCATAGGAATGGCACCCCCTGGAGGTGTGCACGGCAGCAAGCCCACCCACGAAGTGTGCAAGGCAGGCACTCGCCTTATTTTGCTGGCCTGGGATGGTGACATGCCTTATTCAGGTTTATGGGCCCACTTCTGAATCTACATCAAGTCTTCATTTTCTGTACATCCTGGCTAACCAATGCTCGAGTAAATAAATGAGTGATGGGAAAGGGGTAGCCTCCACTCAGGAGCCGAATGGGCCCTCAGGGCTGTGAACTGTTCTGAGGACCCCGAGTGCCACCAGCAGAACCAGCTGCCCTAATCTGTGGTCCACCTGTCTGGGCCTCATCCGTTCTCAGCCCCAGATGATGGGCTGTTGGTGTTTTTCTGCCTTCCTTCCTGAGCGCCTTGCATCTTTCTGGTACAGAAGGCCACACCTCCCCTGCCTGTCCTGTTCCATGAGGACCTCGCTTCCAGCTACTCTAGGTCATCCTCTCCTGTAAGGTGTTCATTAATAAAATGAACATTATAATTCAGTAGGGAGGTGTAGCTGATAAAGCAGCCTTTAAAACAAAGGAAGTACTCTGTAAGGGTGGGATTCCAGGCTGGCTGTGAGAGTCAGGATCTGCTGGTCTTTTACACAGAGAGCAGGAGAGGACCGTACCAATCAGTCGTGCACTTGGGGAAACTGGGCCCTCCAGAGTTAGTTAGTCAGCTGGGGCTAAAACCCAGAGGTTTTCCCATTATACCGTGTTTCCACGAGCCATTTTAAAATGGAGTCTTTCCCGGCACCTTTTTCACTTGACGTGACTGAAGGCAGCCCTGTATTTGGACCATCTACACCCCATTTGCATTTGGGGGAGGAGAAGAGCAGTGGCAAGGGGACAGGAGCTCCGTTAGCGCTGTGCTGGACCCTGGCATGACACCAGGATCCATGCTTTTAAATGCCATTATGAAATGCAGTTCATCTAGAGCTCAGTGCCTCTTCCCATCAGACTAATGCAGCCGTGGTGGAGGGCGGGGTGGTGGCCGGCTGCCTGGCAATCTCTCGGAGCCCGGGAGAGGGATTACGCTCGCTCAGGCAGCCTTATCACCATAATAAAAATGGGAGTTATGTTTATCGACTCATCAGGACTGCACATTTAGACGATTACCCCATTTCCAATCCCATTTCTGGAGAAAAGAGGATTGCCGGGCACTTCCTGCTACCCTCACCACTGGCAGGGCCCTGTGTGTTGGTGGTTTCATGTGGGTGGGGGTATTGGAGGTAGGCATGCAGCAAGCCAGGAGCTTTGCCCCTTTTGTCTTCCAGTGCTGGCAAGGCACAGTGGGATGGCCATCCCCTGAGAGAGAGGAGGGGAGGAGAAGCAGCCCGGCAGGGGCCTGGAGCAGCTGGCTGGCCTCAGTAATTTCTTGTAGGAGATTTTGCTGGCAGAGTACACGTCACCCTTCTGTTGCCCCTCTGCCTTTTCTCATGTGCTACTAAAATAAACTAAAACGACCTTTGGCTTGCTCATCTAAATGCGGTCACTTAACCTCATCTCTGTGGAACCCAGGTTTGGAACAAGAAGCGGGAGGAGGCAAAACAGACAGAGCCTGAGCAGCTGGAAGACGCATTACAGAGTTTCTCTTTCCACTCAGAAGAGCCTTTTGGGCCCTTGCTTAGAGACCGTCGGCTCTTACTTAACGCATAGCTCTGATTAGCTCAGTAAGCAGCTTTCTGACACCTAAGCAGATCCAAGTAGGAATTAAAGATGGGGAAAGACTTCCCTAAGCCGGAGCTAATAGTTAAGAGCCGGACCAAGGAGGTGACATCCATGGGACCAACTGTGGATGGGAGTCCTACTCAAAAGGGGATGTTGGATGAATGTCTCTGAAGCTCCCTTCCATCTTTCCTGTTCATGGCTCTGAGTGTGTCTGGTTTGACTGTGATGCTGAGAGGCAGAGAGAGGGGGCGGAGGACATCGATGGGGAGCTCGTACTCAGCAGGAAGCCTTGAGTTTTGGTGCTCAGAAGTACTCACCTGCTTTCGCTGGAGTCTTCATTTTACATCATGTCTGCTCTCGATCCTCCTTTATTCTTTGCCAGCAAGAGTAAGTTCTTGTGGTTGCTTCTAGAACAAGTTATGTGAGGCGTCTGAATGCAATGGAGAGATATGGGCTTGATTGATACAGGCCTGTATTCAGATCCTGACTCCCCTCTAA
Organism: Macroglossus sobrinus; assembly: GCA_004027375.1. Classification (NCBI taxonomy): domain Eukaryota; kingdom Metazoa; phylum Chordata; class Mammalia; order Chiroptera; family Pteropodidae; genus Macroglossus; species Macroglossus sobrinus. The sequence continues at coordinate 15,656 of PVKZ01002583.1, read as the reverse complement.
GCTAGCTGGGTACTCTGGTGACATCATGGAGCCTCCGTTTCTTCACTGTGTACCTACTGCATAAGTTGTGCATCATAGATTGTGTGCTTCCTGCCTCTGATCCTTCAGGACCCCCTCACTTCTCCCCTTACCATTCTCAGGGTAGAACCCCTTTTTAATCAAGAGTCTCTAGGAAGCTCAATAAAATCTGAATTTCAGACAAACAACAAATAACTTTTTTAGTGTAATTATGCTCCAACATATTTCATGGGATGTACTTATACTACAATTATGAAATTAGTACAGAATTACAGTAAATGATACCTTATGTCAGTATGATACCTTTGTCACAACTAATAAAAACTACTGTTGATATAATATATGATCATTAACTAAAGTGCAACTTTATTAGATTTTTCTTAGTTTTTACCTAATGTCCTTTTCTGTTCCAGAATCCCATCCAGGACAGCACGTTACATTTAGTTGACATGATCCCTTAGGCTCCTCCTGGTTGTGACAGTTTGTCAGTCACCCCTTGTTTTTGATGACCTTGACAGTTTTGAGGAGTACCGGCCAGGCATTTTGTAGAACATCGCTCAATTTGGGTCTGTCTGATGTTTTTCTCATGATTAAACAGGGGTACTCTGTTTTTTTGCAGGGAGGACCGTGAAGATCAAGGGTTATTCTCATTCTGTTGTGTTAAGGGTATCGTCCACATGATTTATCATTGGTGATGTTGACCTTGAACACCTGGCTGAGGTAGTGTTCTTCAGGTTTAGCATCCTATGTTTTCATTTGCTGAATCTGGTACCTCTGTTCCAGGCATACGAATCCTTCATGACCAGGGCTGGGTTAGTGCTACAGATGTTCTCTGCATCGAACTTAAGAACTGCTGGCAACTCCCCTAGTGGGCAACTCTCAGTCTCTCTTTCCTCTGCCTGGAGTGTTTGACTCCTACAAACACATCGATCCCTCCCTCAGGCTGGGTTAGGTTTGGCAATCTGCCATGGACCCACTCTCGGGTGGTACTTGTCACTCTGTGGTTGTGATCTGTTTACCAATGTCTTCCTGATCCCAGTGCATCTGTAGTATCTTGCACAGTGCCTCAAAACATAATTGTTGAATAAGTGAATGGTTACGTCAGCCAGTCCAGGTAAAACCTCTAGCATGGTGCCTGCCTGTCTTGCGAACAGTAGATGCTTAGTAAATGCCAGTCTCCATCTCTTCCGATATAGAGAAAATAATCTTCCCTAGATCTGAGTAACTATATTAAGTTTGTGATTGCCTGACAGCCCCAACACAGGGGGACAAGATTCTGGAACAGTGGTCTCCTAGGATTCCCTCAGAGCCACAGTTACCTGCGTCAAAGCGTCAAGAGGGCCACTTAATGACAGAGGTGTTGGGCTAAGTAGGCTACTCTCGGTCAATTTGCAAATTAAAAAGTCATCCTTTTCCCAATGGAGAAATTTCAAATTATGAACCCTTTGACCCAAATTTCCATACTCAGGCCCCTTGACCCTTTGTTATGTAATGAGAGGAACCCACCTCACTCTTTTGGTGGACCACACACAGCATATAGATGGATGATAGGTATACCCGATGTTGCATGTCCTTGATGACTAGCATTCCTGTATGTTTATGTGTATGTTAGTTTTTTCTTTTCACTCATCCAGTGTAGTTGTGACTCCATCCCCAAGACCCAGAAGGAACAGACACCTCATGTAGTGGTCTCAGAAATCTCTGACCAATCACAGAACTAATCACGTCTATCATTTATCATCTACTTTGCTCCAGGCGCTTCACCTTCCGCACCTCTAATCCTCTCAGTAACCCTACAAGTTGAGAATTATTATTCCCTCTCACAAATGAGGAAATGAAGGTTTGGGGTGCTTTAAAAATTTGCCCAAATTTGAGGTGGAGCCAGGCTCAGAACTAAGGCTGTGGACTTCAGAGTCCGAGCTCCTTCTGCTGGGATTGGCCGCCTCTCTGTGGATCAGAGTCAGCATCTCCCAATGGCTTGCGTTCATCAGAATGTTCTTGGCTCTGCTCCTCCCTTCATATCCCAGGTCACTCACTAGAACAGGTCCCTATCAGTCTGTGCCCATACACTTGCAAGAGTCTCCTTCATGGATTCCTGACCTCGGATTCCCTGCCCACAGGCCACACTCCCGCACCACCATTGCCCTCCTCAGGACTCACGAGAATGCCCATTCTATATCCTTTACCTTGCTTCCAAGACCCTAGACTGTATTTTTATATCTAACTTCATCTGAATTAGCCACAGGCTTTTGCAAGGCTCCCAGGCAGGCCATCCACATTTCTACTTCTGCGTGCTGAATGTGTCCTTGGAGACCCTAAGCCTTCCCTCCATGCCTCAGATTCTCCCTATCCCTTCAGCTCCTGGATAAGTTCCCTCTGAGATGATGCTGATTAGTCCCTCACCAACTTCCCTCTCCTCAGATCTCCGTGACACCTGGGTGTGCAAGGCATAAATGAGTGGCTAATGCGCAATCGTAGGGATTCCCCTGTATTTTTAATCATAGTCTCTTGAAGATCAAAAACCTCTTTTAAAATATCGGCTTAATTGAGGTATATATACACATAATATATATAATATAATATAATATAATATAATATAATATAATATAATATAATATAATATAATATAATATAATGTGTGTGTGTATATATATATATATATATATATATACTATATATAATATACATATACAATAAAATGCACTGGTTTTAAATTTTCAGTTTGAATTATGACAAATATATACACCCATGTAACCACTACTATGACCAAGATATAGAACATTTCCATCACCCCAGAAGTCCTTCTGTGCCCCTTTTGCAGTCGATCCCTGCACCCCTTGACCTAGGCAGCTACTCACTGAATTTCTGTTATTATAGATTAATTTTGTCTGTTCTTGAACTCTTCATAAATGAAATCACAGAAGTATTCTTTGTATCTGGCTCCTTTTTGCTCAGCACAGTGTTTTAGAGATTCCTCCTTATGATGTATCTCAATAGTTCATTACTTTTCATTGCTGACTACTACTCCATTTGATAGACAGACAGTCATGTGCTTCATCGTGATGTTTTGGCCAATGACAGACCACATAGACAATAAAGGTTTTATAACATTATAATGGAGCTGAAAAATTGCTGCTGACTAGTGACATCATAGCTGTCATAATATCATAGTGCAACACATTAATCACACCTTTGTGGTGATGCTGGTATAAACAAACCTGGTGCGCTGCCAATTGAATAAAAACGTAGCCCATACAATTATGTACAGTACGTAATACTTGGTAATGACCACGTCGTTGGTTTATGTGTTTACATAACAATACTTTTTATTGTTATTTTAGAATTTATTTCTGTTTCTAAAACAGAGTTTTTGGTAAAATAGCATGCCATGTTATCCTGACAGCAGCCTCACACATCTCATGGTTATGTCTCTTGATTGCATCATTTTCTCTTGTTCTTGTTTTCATTTCGTGTTGTTTTGTGCAGTAACATGCCAAACAGGCTTGTAGCCTAGGAGCAATAAGCTATACCATAGTTCCTAGTTGTGTAGTAGGCTGTACCATCTAGGTTTATGTAAGTGTACGTTATGATATTTGCATGGTGACAAAATTGCCTAATGATGCATTTCTCAGAAGTATCTCTGTCATTAAGTGGCACGTGACTATAACACGACTTGTTTACCCATTTACATGTTGATGGACATTGGGGTTGTGTTCAGTTTTTGGCTATTGTGTTCCTGGCTCTAAGTGTTCATACACAAGTCTTTATGTGGACATGTTTTCATTTCTCTTGGGTATATACCTAGGAGTGAAATTTCAAGGTCCTATGGTAAGAAGTGTATGTTTAATTTTATTTGAAACTGACAGATTGTTTTTTTAAAGTGATTACTTTCTTATAAACACCACCGCCCCCAAGCAATGTATGAAAGTTTTACATTCTCACCAACACTTGGCAAGGTCAGTCTTTTAAATTTTAGTAAGTATATAGTCACCTTTCCCTGATGATTAAATATACTGAACACCTTTTCATGTGCTTATTGACCATTTATACATTTTATTTTTTTGAAGAGTCTGCTGAAAAATTTGCCTGTTTAAAATTTTTGGTGATTTGCCTTTTTAGTTATTGAAAGTTCTTTCTATATTGTTTATATAAGTCCTATCATATATATGTGTTATGGAATACCTATATCAGATATATATGTTTTCCTCTGGACTTTCTTAGTGATATCTTTTAAAGAGAAGTTTTAAACTTTGACAGAATTAAAATTGATCAATTTTAATAACTTTTAAATGATTAGTATGTTTTCTGTTCTATGAAACCTTTATCTGCCTCAGAGTTGTGAAGATTTTTTTCTAAGTTTTCCTCTAGAAGTTTTATGTTTTTGTTTTTTATATTCAGTGTATCATAAGGTCTATCTTGTTGAATGTTCCATATGCACTTGAAAGGAATATAAATTTTGTACCTGGCGAGTGCATGTCATTTAGGTCAGGTTGATTGATAGTGATGTTCAAATTATCTATGTTTTTATTGATTTTTCTGCTTGTCCTATGAAGTATTGAGAAAGGGGTGCTGAAAACTTCAACTATAATTTAAACTTGTTTCCTCTGCCCTCTGTGTGTCAGCTTGAATAATTTGTATTGCCCTATCTTCAAGTTTACTGTTTTTTTTCTTCTGTAGTGTCTAATTGATCATAACCCCATCCATTTTTTTTTTTATTGCAGATATAGTATTTTGAGTTCTAGAAGTCTGGTTTGGATTTTAAAAAATAATTTTAATTTTTTTCCCCATTTGGCTCATGTTTTCCTCTAACTCCTTGAGAATATTATAGCTCTATTTAATTGCTTGTCTGCTAACTCCATCATTTCTGTCATTTCTGGTCTGTTTTCATAGACTGTCTCAGTCATGGTTCTCATTTTTCTGGTTCTTTCCACGAATAATAGTTTATAATTGAACCTAGAACAGTGTGAATGTTAAGTTGTTGATTGAATTTTCTGTTCTTTCAAAGAGTGTTGAGTTTTCTTCTGACAGGCAGTTGTTTTACTATTACTAGGTGAATACCCATTTAGGTTTGTAAGCAGTGCTAGTTTAGCACTACCTTTAAAACTTGACTTTTATAAGGTCTCTCTCGAATTCCGTGGGTGTTCAAGAACAAGTTTTCTTCATTCTAGTTGATTGGAATTTGAATGCTTTCAATCATGTGTAAGTTCCTACAGTTGTTCAACTTACAGCTCTCCAGTAGTTCCTTATCTGGTCGATTTTTTTTGGTGTGGTCTCATGGAGTCACACCCAACAAATATGCAGTTTATTATTTACACTAACAAGGGCCCCTAATGAGGATGTCTGGAGCTCTTTCTCCTTGTAGCGGCTCCTCCTTTGGCAGTATGTCCCTCAAAGTCCAGGCATCTCAACCTCCCTTATCTTCAATCCTTTTCTTTTAAGCTCGGGGAGACTCCCATCCTCTGCTTGGGTTCTTCCTTCCTGTCCTGGGAGCTTGTAAGTACCTTTAGGCAGGAATCCAGCATGACCAGAGGACTCATCTTAATTGTTTCCCTTCTCTCAGGCGTCACAGTCCTGTGTACCTGTTGTCCAATATCTGAAGAGTTGTTTCACCAACTGTATTCAGTATTGTAAAAGTATGTTATGGCAAGGTTAGTTGGTACCAATTTATTCCATCATGGTCAAAGCAGAGTTCTAAGAACCACTTTATAAACTTCTTGGGTTATCACAGAGTTAACAGTGTTGAGCACAAACTAGAAAAAATAGAAAAAAAAGGAAAAACAGGCAAAAAAAAGAGAGAGAAATCCCATGGGTCTTCCCACCTGGGATGTTTTTCTGGTGTTCTGATAAACATGACATTGAGATGGGGGTTTCTTGAAGGATCAGAGTCCTGGAAAGGTTGGACCTCTTCCTTTGGAAACAGAGTGTCATAGCTACGAGGTGTGGAAATCATTCTTCCTTTCCTCTGCGAGCTCCAAGGCCACAGGCTCAGTCACTGTGTCTAGGAACCACCGTAAAAGATCCACAGAAGGCCAAGTTAACGAGGAATCCAGTCATGCCATGAGGGTGACTCTCTCCAGGAGTGACTACTGATTGTGCAGCCTTTGAATTTATTCTCTCTGCAGCTCACAAATGGCTCAGCAGTCGAGCAGAAATGTTGGCCAAAGGTTCTCATAGAGTCAGCTGAGCCAATGTGCTCATAGGAGTGAAAGATATTGGATTTGGAAAGGTAAGGGCAAAGGAGGCTCAGGAGGTGGCAGATGACTGCCAAACCCAGGAAGACTTCAGAGCTGAAAAGTCAAAGAAAACAGGTCGGGACTGGCAGCACCATCATGGTTTCTATCGTGTGCAGGAAAACGGCGACAAAACAAGAGATGGAGAAAGAAAGGGAAGATGAACTTATCGATCCATTTTAAAAATATTTTAAGTGCCTATAGTGTATCAAGCATAAAAATTTAGTGCCTTCACTGAAATATCTATTAAGACACATACATTATAATTAACAAAGGATCACAGAGAAGTGAAACCAGGGTAGACATGGAAAAATGAAAATCACCAAGATGCAGAGAGAGAATAGAATGCAGTGTGGAAACTACAAAGGGACTTCTGGCCTGGTTGATTCCTGTGCTAATTACAGATAAAGAAACTCACCTTGAGGTAGCTCGCCTGCAATGATGAGGCCCTTCATCCTAGAGATGTCTCAGACCTTTATCAGTGTTTGGTCATCTGCCAGCCTGGCTTCCAGGAGGCTGTTTCCCTGCGGTCAGACTTGGAGAGCCGTATGGCTACGATCCAAGCAGATACCTCAGGAGCGCATGTTTTCTGTCTTGTCTTGTTCTGAGGACCTGAGTTCAGATGCTTGGGAGTCCCTTCGATGACTTTAATGACGCTTTTACCCTCCTGTGATGCCCGGCTGCTGTGTAGGGATCATGGATCCAATGAACTTATAAATGGAGCAAACTTTATAGGGCTTACTGTGACACAATTCCTTGGCCAGAGCATACCTCACAGAGTGTTTGGCTGAGGACTGAGGGTGCGAGGTATTCATCCACCAATGAACATCCTTCAGTGGCTGAGGGCATTAGCTCCCCGTGCTTCCAGCTTGCCCCATGCATGGACCAGCCTGCTTCAGTCACGGGAGAATCCCCTAGCCAGCAAGACATGGTTGCTGACAACACGTGTAGGGACTGCTGGTGATGTCCCAGCTGGGCCAGAGCATTTGCTGCAACCGCCCAACCCAATAGTCAAGTTAATATGTATAAGTCTCTCTCCTTTTCTTTATTCCTTTACTTATTCTTTTAATAGATATTTATTGAGCACCTACTATATGTTAGGTACTGTAGCATATAGAAGAACTGGCGATCCAGTTGTTAACAAGACAAGCTAGTCCCAGTTCTCAAGGAATATAACAATAAAAATAGCTCATGTTTACTAAGATATAGATAGATAATCACATAGCGGCAATGGTAAAGCCAGAGAACTTTTATACAGGCCAGAAACACAGCCCAGCAATCTTATGCTTCCCTCTCAGCTATTCCTCCCAGCTATTTCAAGCCTTCTCCATACTCCTCCAATCCCTTACCTGACTCACCAACTCTGCTGAGCTACACATCTACCTGTCCACCTTGCATTTCCATTTGGCTGTTCCCAGGTACCTCAGACATGGCAAGTCCCCCGAACACACTCCCCTTCTTGTATTCCTTTTCTGTGGAAATGGCATCACCATCCACCCAGTTGCCCTGAAATTCAGGTTTCATCTTTGTTTTCTCCCACTCCTATATCACACTCCCCTCATCCACAGTTACTAACAATGATATATTTATTGAACACTCACATATTGTTATCTTAGTTAATCCTCACAACCTTGAATGGTGTACACTCTCACTGTTCCCATTTTCCTATTGAGGAAACTGAGGCCAGGAGAGGGTAAGTGAGCCACAGCTGCCCAGCCAGTAAATGCCCTGCAGAGCCAGGATTGAACCATGTAGCCTTTCTCTGCAATCTGCTCTCTTAGTAGCACCTCCCAGTCCAGGGGGAGAGACAGGCAGTAAACCAAGGGTTCTACAAGTAATTATTTAATTACTCTGGCAATAAGTGATGTAGAGGAGAAGCTCAAGGAACTTTGTCTGAGACAGCTGGGAGACTCGGTCAGGGAAGAGAAGGGAAGGGAAGTGTCCTTTATGCTGAGCCTTGTGGGGGTCTGCTCACGATGTCGGCAAGACGGAGCTACACTGGTGGAGGAGAGACAAATGTCCATCCCAGACTCAGACATATGAGACTCTCCCGTTTGCACCCCACAAATGGTCAGCCACTTGTTTTCCTTAATACACAGTATAATTTGTTCCCTTTTAACTTGATTCTTTTCCATAGTGTTGACTGTCAGGAATTTGCTGTGATTGCTTTCCTATGCCCTTGACCAAGGATTGGCAAACTTTTTCTGTAAAGGGCCAGATAGTAAATATTTTAGGCTCTACAGGCCACTTGGTCTAGTGCAACTACTCAGTTCTGCCTTAGTGGCACAAAAGCAGCCGTAGATGGTATGTAAATGAACTACTTTGGCCATGTTCAAATAAAACTTAATTTATGGACACCGTCATTTATATGTCATGATATATATATATATATTATTCTCCTTTTGATTTTTTCAATAGTTTAAAAATCTAAAAGCCATTCTTAGCTCATAGTCTGGCCATATAAAAACAAGTTGGGGGCTGAGTTTAGTGAAAAGCTCTAGTTTGACAATGCTGCCCGAGACCATATTTCCAGGTACCCTACAGGCATCTTTCCCCACTGCCTGCTCCATAACCACTACCCCAGTAACATCAGCGAAAATCAAGCTCATCACCCCAGTGAAATCAATTCCTTCTCCTGATATTCTGATTTCTAAATATCAGGCTATCAGGAGAAGGAATTTCTCCTGGGATGTTGGGGCAGAAAAAAATGCACAAGAATCACTATTCTAGCTATGCTGGGCCATTGTCACTTCTCAGACCTGCCAGGCACATTCCTGTCTTTGCTTAGCTCCTGCTCCACCTCTCTCCTCCTCTTCTCTGCCAAACTTCTCCTAAGACTTGCGTCTACTCCCTGTCACTGTTTCATCACCTCCCACTCCTCACTACTCACCCCCTCCAATCTGGCTTCCACCCCATCACTTCACAAAAACAGCTCCCACAAAGGTCACCAATGACCTCAGTGCTGCTAAATCCAAAGGACATTCTTCAGTTCTCATCTTACTTGTAACTGACACTACTGACCACTCTCTCCTTCTTGAAATACTCCTTCTGACCTTGGATGCCCTTTCCCTTTCTCCTTTGTGTACCTTCCCTCTGCTACCTGACCCTGACCTGTTGGAATTCCTAAAGGCTGAATCCAGGGCCTGTCCATCTTCCCTCTCGAGCTACTCTCCCTGGGTGGTCATGCGCCTACAGCTCCCGTCCTGACCTCTCTCCTGGTGCAGTCCACCTATCCAGCTTTTTACCTGACATCTCTCAGGTGTCTTAAAACAGCTCAAACTTTACATGTGTCGAACCAAAATCATCCATTGATCCACCTAGCCATTCAGTTAAAAAGGGGTTGTTGAGCACTAGCTATATGCCAGACACCGAACTAGTTACCAAGGACACAATTTTGAGTAAAGAGACAGAGTCCTGCCCTTGGGCGGGGGGGGGCGGGGGGCTTATAGTTCACTGGGGTAGACACATACTGACCACACCGCCAAACTTCTGATTCCCAAGAACTCATCCCTCTCTACCACTATGGCCCAGAACCATTGTCCCTATCTAGGGAATTGGCATTGCCATCTGTCCAGTTCTGAAAGCCATAGGTATTCATAACAGCTTCCTCTTTCTCACCAAAGCCCTAAAGTCTAGCTTTCTGTCTTGTTGACCTACGCCTAGATATCTCGGCATCATTTTCCTCATCCCAAGTACTACCCTCCCTGTCCTGGCCACTGCCATATCTCTTGCCGGACCACCGGTTCATCTACTCTGTCCCTAATACAGTCTCTGCACTTCAGCCAGATAATCTTTCCAAAATTTAAACTCTCACTACATCTCCTCTTGCTTCCCCTCCATAGAATGACACCAGTTAAACTGTTTCTAAGACTGTCCATTGTTCTTACACTAAAGGGCAGGAGCTTCTCACCAAGATCCCCCAAGACCCTACATGCCCCTGCTGGCCCCTTTGGGCTCATCTCCACACAGCATGCTCCTCACACCATGCTCTAGCCTCCTGGACTGTTTCAGCCCCTTTTTCTCATCATACTTCCTTTTCACCTGGAAACATGTCACTCCCTTAGCTGGGAATGCTGCAGTTCCCACTCACTGCCTGGATGTCTCTGATTTCCCCTTCGGATCTTAGTTCCACCATCACTTCTTCAGCTAGGCCTTTCCTGACTTCTCTACCAGGTCAGAAGTTCCTGTCAGACCTCAGGCCGAACCCTGGACCACCCCTCATGGCATTGCCACTCTGCAATTTACATATGAGGGTTTGATATTTCAGTTAATAATTTGCCCCCTCAGTAGCTCCCAGGGGTTAGGGAGTCTGTCTCTTTTTTACTCAGAATTCTGTCATCAGCAACTAGCTCAGTGCCCGACAAAAAGTAAATGCCCAGTAACTTTTTGTTAATTGGGTGGATAATTGGATGGATGGATGGATGGATGGATGGATGGATGGATGGATGAATGAATGAATGAATGCCATTACCCTGCCTGAAGCATTTTTTCTATCCACTTTTCAAGTCAGCTGAAATGCCGCCTCCTACAGGAAGCCTCCTCTGACACTCTTGGTAGAAATTCACCTCCCTCCTGTATCCCTGTGCTCTGTAACTTTGCTGCAGCATCGATTGCCTTTACCTAGTGTTACTGTGTTCACAGCTACTGGCCCTCTGGTTTGGCGTTCCCAGAGATCCAGGACCAGCCTTGCTCATCTTTGTATCTCTCACTTGGCGTGGTGCCCTGGACATGGGAGGCGCTCAGTAAATACTCATGGAATTGATTTCTTTACATCGTCCAGGTCATTCTAACTCTGACAGCAATCCATCCTCGAAACATGATGTCGTAACCGCAGCGGGAAGGCAAGCAAGGGGGAACTCTCTGAAACTCTTCTACCCTTGACCTTTCACTGCTTCCCTTTCCCTGAAGGTTAGTTACTCAGCCACCCAAAAAGCTTTTCTCTCCCAAGCTTACTGCAAGACTCCATGGAAAGTTTCTTTGTCCTCTCTCACTATTACTGTTTTGGGTTGTTGGTGGTTCAGCAAGTTTATTAACAAGTTTCTTCACTGCCTGGGGATCTATTTCATTCTGCCTGGTGATTTGTTACATTTAATTTTTTAAAGAATTCCCTTACCTGTGTTTTTATCAACAGCTGTGTTTACATGGCTTTAATTACTTCCTAATTGTCTCTATCTATCCCTCTTCCTTCATTTTTCTTGAGAAAGTCTGATGACTAAAACAGGAGCATAGTAACTCAGTAAGCTTCCTTTCTTCCCCATTGCCATGAAAGGGATTTTTACAAACTTGGGTAGTTCATATGGCATACCTGTTTCCAAAGTTATAACTTTATTTAGAAAATTTATAACACGATTTTATTTTAACACCCCTGGTGTTTTGCGGTCCCAATTAAATTCACTGATTACTGATTACTGATTCCTACATTGTTCCTTCTCTCTTCAGCCCTTTGATGTGTACTCTTAGCTCCCATCTGTCTAGTGTTCTGGGAGAGTTGACTATTCTGTTTAATCGAATATTCTGGTTAGTTGAGTTACCATAATTGGTACACATGGATTCCCAATTTTCATAAAATTAAAAGCACAGTAAAATTTCCTTTGCTCTATTGCTAAGCTGATCATTTAAACATGAGTGGTGCTTTCTTTCTCCATGCCACATAGTCTCTCAGAGGCTCACCACATTTCCTCATTTGATCCTGTTAGATAGAAATCCTAGGAGCTGGTGTGGATGAGGAAACTTGCACAGAGATGCTCAGGAACCTGCCTGAAGGCCCCCGGGCCAGGGGTGGTGGAATCGGGATTCCTCACCCCAAAGCTCTCAAAATGTCATGACTAAATTCTTGGTTTACCTTTCTCTGATGATCCAGAGAGCCCTTTCCTTATTTCCTCCAGGCTGTCACGAGGACACCCCTTCTCACTGTGCCATGGCCCAGATAGATGGTGTAGGGTCTTTTACTGGACTGTCCTGTCTTCCTTCTTGCCCTCTGGTCCCCATAGGGGCTTAGAAACTCATGCATTATAAATAGGTTCTAAGATTCCGGGCTCAGAGGACTGTGGGAATAGAGAGAATGGTGCATTAAGAGTTTGTTTTAAATCTTAGTTCAAATCCCTTTTTAAAAAAATTCTAAGAAACTAGGTTACACCTGATATGGGAGACCAGATCAATCGGTCCATCAACAAATCTTTATTAAATGCCACTAAAATGCAAGGCCCCTTGCTCAGTGCAATGGGCAGCTCTCCGAGTAGCTCTGGTTTTTATAGTAGAATTGTGATTTGCAGTTTCTGATGAAAAGGACTATTTATGGCATGCCAGAGCTTATGGGGCTTATGGCTGTTAAGTCTGTTTAAGCCTGCAACTGAGATTGTGGCTTTTTCTTGGGGGAAAGAAGAAAACAAAACTGAATGCCCATCCCTCTGTTTGGAAGTGTGTAAGTTGAGCTCTTGTGTTATGAAACAGTGGGAACTGAACTGAAATTGGCTTCCCTGGGAAAAACAATAAACAGGAGGCCACTTGAGCTCCCTGTTTCTGCAGGGAGGGTAAAGATGAGATTTTTAAAACAGGCCAACATTTTTGTGGTATGTCTCTAGCCTATTTTTTTTTAAATGACTCTGAACTTCTCTTGCCATTTGGAAATGTTAACTTTGGAAAGGACATTAGCACAGGGACATGTGGGCTGGTCGAGAGTGTGAGGATTGCAGGGTGGGAGGGAAAGGAGGTGATGGGTTGTTGAAACCCGCAGGGCTGCCTGGAAATGCAATGTATGGACCAAGTTTTAAAGATGAATAGTGGGGAGTGGGATAGGGCATTGCACATGTAGAGAGATCCTGGGCAGGCCAGAAGGACATTTTGCTGGCATGCAGATGACGAGCAGCAGAGTACCACTATGGATAAGAGCGGGGTGGCAGATGCAGGGAGGTTCAGGACTTGTTTTATCTTTAAGACCCTACATCTCTAAAGATGGATCTGTGGATAAACTGTGAGGACTGTGCCTTGTTTTGCCTCCATCTTAGCTGTGTGATGGCTCTGCATATAGCCTCATGGGGTAGTAGTGTCAGCGTTCAGCCTGTGTGCTCTGGAGCTAGACTGCTTAGGTCTGAATCCTTACCAGACATGTGACCTGGGGCAAATGACTTGATCTCTTATGTTTCAGTTTCTTCATCTCTAAAATGGGGATATTGATAGTACCTACTACAAAGGGATTTCAAGAGGATTAAATGAGATAATACATGGAAACTTTAGAACATTGCTTGGCATGTAGCAAGTGCTTAAAGAAGTGATTTGTTGTTATTATAAAGTGTTTCACAGGGTGGCTGTGAGGGACAGATTTAGGGGACCAGGGCTAGGCAGGTTTAAGGACTTTTAGCTGCCTGACAGAGGTCATTAGACACTAGATAGGACTGGCCAAAATGATACAAAGACTCACTGTGATCATAGGTAGATGAGGGTGATGATGATGATGATTTTCATCCTCACTTGTCTTTTAGGAGGCATCACCATTATCTTTGATCATGAACTACAATTATATATAACACTGTATTCATACACAAAGAAACCAAGAAGAAAGACAAAGAGATTTTAACTTCCAACAGAGTGGTCTAAATGTAGGTTAATTTCAGCTACTCATTTCAAACTGCTTTTATCTTCACAAAAATGAAGACGGAGGAAAGAAAATAGAGTAGCACAGGTGGCATTGCTGGAGAGTGATTACAACCAAGAAGAACAGAGGTTGGAATCTGAAAGACATTTATAGAATACCCCAGACTCACATGTTTGTGTCTTTAGGGCTTGGATAAATAGTTGCTATGCGATGCACTGTCGATGTAAATATTTATTTCAGTGGTCATCATATCACATCTGCATGAGGTCTTCTGGGTTTGTGAATGCTCATTGTTTATAAAATCCCTCAGTCCTCAAGGGAAAGGTTTAGGAGCAACGTGAGTGGTCTTTTGTTGTATGGAAAATGGGGTGTACTTCTCTGAGGACAAATTTCCTATGGCTTTGCTGACAGGTCAAGATGGATACTAGGAGGGACAAGGTTAGTCTGTATATTTGATTTATGGAGCCAAAAGTAGGGGCTGACCTTGGCTGATGGGTAGAGTGGAGCTCTTAGGAGGTGGCAGGCTTTCTTCTAGGGTTCTCAGTGACCAGGTGTGATTGGCTGCATACTTGCAGAGGTGGTACAGGGAGGCAGCCAGCTCTAAGAAGCCAGAGAGCTGCTGATCCCTCCCCAGAGGTTTGGACCATCTTCTAACCAGGTCAGGAAAGAAACAATCAGATTCTGGTCAGGCTGTCCCCAGAGAGGCTGGGTGAAGCTGTAGACCTCAGGAAGAAGTGGAGGCTCATGGGAAAGCAGGCCTGCCAGAGACAACCCTGCAGCATCCATATTTCTGGCAATAGAACCTGGGCTAGAATGACGGTTATATGGAAACCCAGAGCGTGGAACCTCAGACTGTAGTTAGTGCTCATGTCAACTGATACAGTCTGTTCATCGTAGACATTTTTATCTGGTGCTTTATGATCACAGCACCTGGAAATGGGACGCCTCATTTATGGCCACTGCCTACGATGTGAGGATGCCCCGGAGTTGTTCTGTGCACAACCTGCACCTTACCATGGTGGCCCTGCACCTTTAGGAGATTCTTTCTATATTTTGGGTGGAGGTTTAATAAATTAAACCTGGCTATAGAAACGATAAATACTCATCATTATACCCATTATTTTCTCTGTCTTCAGAAAGGTTATAAAATTTACCGAAAGCCACCAGTTATGCCTTCTATTCACATCAATGGGTGGTAAACAACTATTTGTGTAGTTTATGTTTAGAGTGAATTTTTGGGTGGGGGAATTTTGTAATCATCTAGCCTATAACTGATATCTCAGGTGAGGTACTTTACCTCTGTGGAAATTTCTGCCTCTGGCCACAGCTCTGTCCACACTGCTCACTGTCTCTTCCCATGGGTTGGTGGGGTTCTGTGATCCTCTCCATTTGGGCCTCTCTCTTATGGAGCACAGTAGTCTCAGAATGTCCCTGATGTGGCAGCCTGTGGCCAAATAATTCACATGGATTTTCTCTATGGCTGTGTGACCAGTTCTACTTAATTTTTCTCCAATTGTGTGGTAGGCCTATGGCTCAGATGAGATTTGACCAGCACCGGATTTTCTCATCAATCAGATAGGAAGCTGTGGCCAGGACAGTTTCCTTTTTATTTTAGACCTTAGGCCATTAGACTATTATTTATAAATTTGTCCTTGAACCAAAAACTCACCTCTGAGTTTTCAGCAGATCTCAGAAGGTAACCCCCATTACGATGATGCCTCTTATAGAAACCCATCTAATTAGAGTTTGACAAATTCGAAATACTTTGTTTTCTTCAGTCATAACTGGGCTCAGTCCTTCTGGCCTTGTTTCACTCC
>PVKZ01002582.1:122159-209507 GCA_004027375.1 Macroglossus sobrinus | reverse complement strand
ATTCCGCCACCCAACAGGGCCTCTTCTACTAGAGGTGCTCCCTCCCCAATCCCGCACCTCTGCCCAAAGGTCTCCCGGCACGTGCCAGCCCCTCCCAGCCCAGAATCAGCAGCAGCAACCTCATCCCTCCACCACCCAGGGACAAGGACCATCCGTCCGGAACCCTCTCTCTCCAAGCCCACAGCCCTGAGCTGATTTCGTCTCTACCTGAACTAGAATCTGTAGCACAAACCAATTCTTACGCCCCACCCCCACCCCGGATCGCTCTCAATTCCAACTCCTCCTGCTAGCCCTATCCTCGCGCATAGGCACAGAGTGACCCGGGCATCCCTTTGGGAACCTACATTTAGCTCCTCCTAAAGTCTAGACGTCCTCCGGGGCAGCATCAGGGTCCTGGGACTGGACTCCGAATATTAGCGAATAAAATAAGCCCGCTAGCAGAATTTACTCCAAAGCGGTTCCAGAGATGACGCTGAGATCCCCGTCTCACTTGTGTAGCATGACTGTAAGCGTGAGCACAGATCGCAGCTGCACCGGAATCTGCAGCCGGTAGGTTATACACCACCTCTTTGGGTTTGGAGGTCTTAAGAGATCGTTGTCATCCCCGAGTCCTTCAAAAGTACCTGCCGAAGAGAATTTCGGCTCTAACTCCGCTTCTCACCCTCACTGGGAGTCTCTAAATTGGTGACTACTCCAGAAAACTCTCGAGAGGACCTAATCCTGGGGCAGGCGCGCGTGCGCGCAGGGAGGCAGCCCCTCCAACCCCGCGAGCGCCGGAGATCCGCGCCCATGCCCCTTTTGCTGTGCTCGCGCCGGGACGGAGGCCGCTACGAGTATTTGCCTTTCCTGGCATCCCTGTCCCCTTGTCTTGGGCTCTGTGGGTCATTCTTACCCACTACCCCTCACCCCACCCTCCAGTTCCTTCATGTCCGGTGCCCATTGTGCCTCCTTGCCCATTTTTGTTATCTTCCCCGGCTCTGATCCACTTTCCACACTCCATAGCTACTTCCAGGATATGCCTCCTCATATGTATTCCCCTTCCCCCTCCACAACAATATTTTTAATCCCTCATAGACATCAAATCTGTTTTTTAGTAACCACTAACTTTACTGCTTTTGCCCCAATTACTCCCTGTCCATCATTTCCTTGAAACTCTGCACCCACTTCCAGAACCCAGTATGGCCTGTACACCATTCCATAATTTCCCCGGACACGTTGCCCTGGTGAATCCTTAAACCTGGTAATGGACTTTATCCCCTCTGTGACATTTGACACCATTTTTACTTTAATCCCCACCCCCTTCTCCCTCTCGTGCATTCTCTCATATCCCACACTTCTGCGCCTCTGCACCGCCATCTTATTATCCCTATGCCCTTTGCCTGTGGCCTCTTTACTCAACGTTATTGCACACATATATAATGTCACTCCCCAAACACTAACTTCTCTATAGGTGTTTCGAACTATGGTGGTAATGCTCACAGCAGTTTTAAGCCTGTATATTGTGAATATTTTCCGTGTGGGTTGTTGCAGTGTTGGAAGGATTACAAAGGAGGGAAAGAGCCCCATTTCTAGCATCCGGAGGTCTGGTGATACAATGATTCTTTCATAAATGAACATGTCATAAAGAGAGACCCATAGTAACAGTATAAGTTGAATTTATGCAAGTACATATAAATTAACTTACTTAAAAGTTGTACTGGCTGAGTGAGTTTGTCATGAGTTTTTATGAATGAGTGAGAGTTTGTATATGGTGTGTGTGAGTGAATATACAATTAAAATTGTGAGTATAAGTGTATGTGCATAAGTATGTGTGTGAGTGTATTTGAATGTGAGCGTGTATGCACATGTGTGTTTGCATGTGTCTGTAAGTCTATAAATGATTTCTGTGAGTGTGTGGTCTGTATGGTCCACCATTATGCCTCTATCCCTTGACTTGAAATTCCAGGTCAACTGGATTAAGAAACTAGATCAAATTGTGGGTTCATTTGTAGGAAAAAACAATCACTTTCAACTCCTAATTTGTTTAATTATTAAAACAAGTGCTCATTACTAAAATTTTGTGAAAAGTAAATGTAAAGAACGATGCTCTTGAATTTAGTAAGTAGCACTGGCTTGTCTGACAGCTATAAGAATGGTAGAATCTGCCTGTTAAACCATTTGATTTGGTGCTTTATTTGTAAAGGACTCAGAACTCTCTTCTATGCATATAGTTCACACTTCTAATCACTAATGGAAGTCTATGATGGTAAAGTATATTATCCTACAAAATTCCTTATCAATGGCATTGAATTGTGCAAATGAATCCAATAATTTTTAATGTAAATTATTGGGATCATGTCCTTCTTTTTACTTGTATTTCTTTGAAAATTATGTCTCATAGTCAGGTATTATGTCTCATTCCATTTCCTTGCTGCTAACTAAAATGATGGTTTAGCTCAGTAGAATAAAGATTAGGAAAGAACTGGATCTGGGCAGAAAAACTTCTAGGGAAGCAAAGCAAACTGTGTTGACCATTCAATGGTCTTGAATTAACTAAGCAGCACTGGCTTATCAGACAGTTACAGGAATGTAAAATCTACCTGTTAAACTGTCTCATTCTGCTGCTTTATTTGGGTGGGACCTTTATAAAGTAACTTTTCTATTTCTTCTATAGATATTATTCTGCTCTGCTTCCTATCACTATTGGGGGTCTATGTGGGTAATGTATATTTTCCCACTAAATTTACACATGAATTGTCATTGACTTAAGCCAATGAGTGCAATGATATATAATGGACACCATGTCTTGACAGCATGTTTTTTCAGTTACTTGTCCCTGTTTTTAATCCTTCTCAGATATTTGCTTTCTTCTATTTCTTTGCTAAAACTATAAATGGTGGTACAGCTCATTTGTATGAAGATTAGGAAATAACTCACTTGGGATAGAACATCTCAGTGAAGCAGAATATCCACTGAGACACAGAAACTCAGTTCCTCACAAAAGTCAGACCTCAGTATTTCCCACCGTCCTTCACATGAGACCCTGGAAAAGTAAGAGTTTTTCACAAATACTCCAAACAGTCTCTTAGGAGATGCTGGCTAAACACCTATAGTTGTTCTTGGTATTTAACAATGAGGAATAGTTTTCAAAATAGTCTCACCTCCCAAGCCCGTTACTTGCCATTGTAACTACAGGTGAATGATAACTGCAGTTCTGAGGTAGGTGAGGTCACAGAATCACAACCCATATCTCAAGGTCCAACTGCCTCCTCCCACACTGGTTGCCTTGATTCCATGATGAGGCAGCATCCTGGCAGCAGGAAGGAGTGGGTGGATATTCTCTACATCACCCTGAGAGGTAGAATCTGTAAGGGAAAGAGTTTTATAAGGAATCTAGGTAAGTGAATATATTGGCCAAAGGGGATCTCTTCTGTGAATGATCCTGATCCAGTACCAAGGCTACGTAGGAAGATGGAAGATTCCTGAGGCTTGAGCTGATCTGGTAAAGAAATGGGTCCTAGACCCATCCCTGATGGCTCCAAATGTGATGCAGTATAATCCTCACTGATAATGATGGTGGTGGTTTAATCCAGTGATCATGAAACCTGATATTTAACATGCTTAAGGACTGAAGTTCCAGAGTTAATCTGCTGTTCATCATATGTGGCAGGAAGTAGAGACATACTAAAAGTTTCTAGAGGTGCACCTGTAATAGCTTCATGCTTGTAATAAGGAGTAGGATGAATCTGTAGAAATCATCTACTCCTGTGCAGAAAGTGCATCTAACAGTAGTTGCTGGAATAGAAATGTTTTCTCTAACTCTGGGTTTATGAAGTGATTAATAATTTTAATATATGCATCTCTATTGATTATGTAGAAACTTCTCCTACATAAAGTTATGGATACAGCCTTAAGACAAACATGACTTTATGAGTTACACACAACTATTTTTAATTAAATTTATTGGCATGACACTGGTTAATAAAATTATATAGGATTTAAGTATACAATATAATAATACATCATATGTATATTGGATTGTGTGTTCACCACCCCAAAGTTAAATTTCTTTTCTCACCATATATTAGAGCCCCTTTACGTACCTCTCCCTCTGCTTTTCCTTCCCTTTGGTAACCACTAAACTTTAGTTTGTGTCCATGAGTCTGTCTGTCTTGCTTATCGTTGCTTTCAGTTTTGCATCCAACATATGAAGTAATCAGCTTTCAGCTTTTCTGTCTGACTTTTTCGCTGAACATGATAATCTCAAGATCCATCCATGTTGTCGCAAATGGCAGTATTTTATCTTTTCTTGTGGCTGAGTAATATTCCATTGTCTATATGTGCCACATCTTTTTTATCCAATCATCTATTAAAGGGCACTTCAGTCGTTTCCATATCTTGGCCACTGACTAATGCTGGTATGAATATCAAGGTGAATATATCTTTACAGATAAATGTTTTCAAACTTTTGGGGTAGATACCCATAAGAAGAATTGCTGGGTCATATGGTAATTCTATTCTTAATTTTTTGAGGAAGCTTCATACTGTTTTCCATAATGGCTGTACCAATTTACATTCACACCAGTAACGTACATGGTTGCTTTTCCTCCACAACCTCCCCAACATTTTTTACTTGTCTTGTTGATAATAGCCATTCTAACAGGTGTGAATGGTATCTCACTGTGATTTGGTTTGCATTTCTCTAATAGCTAGTCAAGCTGAGCATCTTTTCATGTGTCTGTTGGCCATCTGTCTGTCTTCTTGGGAGAAAGTTTTGCCCATTTTTTAATTGGATAGTTTTTTTTTTATTGTTGAACTTTTATTAGTTCTTTGTATGTTTTGGATATTATTCTCTTATTGGAGGTATTGTTTGCAAATACCTTCTTTTTTCAGTTGATTGCCTCTTTGTCTTGTTGATTTCCTTTGCTATGCAGGAATTTTTTGGTTTTATATAGTCCCATTCATTTATTTTTGCTTTTACTTCCCTTGCCTTTGAGATCAAATTCATAAAATCCTCTCTAAATCTAAGGTCCATGAGTTTAGTACCTATGTTAACGTCTATTCAATTTATTGATTCAGGTCTTATATTTAGGTCTTTGGTTTATTTTGAGTTAATTTTTGTGTATGGTGAGAGATAAAAGTCCAGTTTCATTTGTTTGCTTGTGGCTTTCCAATTTTCTCAGCACCATTTATTGAAGAGGCTTTCCTTTCTCCATTCTATGTTTTTGACTTTGTCAAAAGATATTGGCCCAAATATACATGGGTTTATTTTTGGACTCTCAATTCTGCACCACTATATTATGACTATGCTCCCTTTTGTCTATGCTGTCTTTCTTACCCTGCTCTATCTCACACCCACACTGTTGCTTCAACAAACACTTCAGCTTTCCTACTACATACCTCACTCTAGAGGCAGTGCTCACAGCACATACAAAATGATGCACATTGAAAATACTGTATTGGTGTTTGGAGATTTAGAAAGAGTATAAAATGTGCAAAATGTCCCATTTTTCCATCACTCTTAGGTTGGAAGCACTACTATTCTTTCACATATGAACATGCTAATCTGACATATACATGCATTTTGATTGTGGAGTGCGTCCACATGAACGTAAGTGTGATTGTATGAATTTGTGTGTGTCATCAGTGTGAATGAATTGCATTGAGTTTGTGGTGAGTATGTGGATGAGGGTGCCTGTTATAGTGTATGATATCTTTTCCATCCCTTTACTTTTACTGTGTGTGTGTCCTCTAATCTGAACTGAGTCTCTTGTAAGCAGCATATGTAAGGGTCTTGTTTTCTTATCCATTTAGCCATCTTATATTTAGTTTGTTTTCATAATGATAAATAAAAAATTTTAAATAATACTTTTCCTTTTTATTACATAATAAGAACTTTAAGACTCATGTCAGATCTATTAAGTAAAAAGTAAAGGCAAAGTTGATCAATTATTATGTGAATTTGTGTTATAATCAATTGTCATGATTCAGATTCTACCACCCTTCCTCCAAAATCCATCTCTTTCATCCAAGAAAACCAATTAAGGTGTGTGTGTGTGTGTGGGGGGGAAGATAAGATTAGTTGCTCTTACCTGGGGCTAGGGAGCAAGGGGAGGGAGAAAAAAGAAGAAAATTTGTCCTATGGCAAACTCCAGAAATTTTGGGCTTAAACACTTTGCCCTGATGTTTCGTGAGATATATCATTTACAAAGTGTAATTTTCTAGGTTGAAATTAAAGAACGACCTCTTACATTTAAGACTACTATGTCATACAAAAGTTAGTTATCACTCTAGTTACCAAAAGGCAGTGCAGCTGTTCTTATGACTGCATATGTACTGTGTTTCTTCCTTGTTTATTCCATGCTGGTTATTAATAACTTTATAAAAAATAAAAAATCTGCATGATGTTTACAACAGTGTTTTTCAAATAAAAGTAATGAAATAATCCCCTCTAAAAGAGGAAAAACAAATTCTAGAAATACCTAGAATAAAATAATTTTTATTATAACTTTAATATTCACAAACACAAATTACATATAATCTCACTGTCTATATTGTTTCAACTAAAAATCCAAAATTAATTAACAGATAAAATACAAACAAAAATCTAACACCGATAAATTGAATTAATAATTTTTTGCAAGTGTACACCATAGTTATTTATATACCTCAAGAAGTGATCACTATGATAAATCAAACAACCATCTGACATCATATATTACAATATTATTAATTATACTCTTACTGTATACCACATCACCATGACTTATTTGCTTTATACCTGAAAATTTAACCTCTTATTCCCTTTCAATTTGTCTCCCCTTTTTGATTTTTCAATTACACTTGACAGTCAGTATTATTTTATATTAGTTTCAGGTGTACAGCATAGTGGTTAGACATTTATATAATTTACAAAGTGATCCCCCTGACTAGTTCAATACTCACCTGACACCATACATAGTTATTAACCATATTACTGATTATATTCTCTATGCTATACTTTACATTCTCATGACTATTTCATAACCACCAATTTGTACTTCTTAACCCCTTCACCTTTTTTTCCTCCTCCCACCTGGCAACCATCAGCTTATTCCCTAAATCTATGAGTCTGTTTGTTTTGTTTGTTTATTTTGTTCTTTAGAGTTCACATGTGAGATTATATGGTATTTGCTTTTCTCTGTCTGATTTATTTCACTCAGCCTAATACCTTCCAGGTCTATCCATATCTTTGCAAATGGTAAGATTTCATGGTCGAGAAATATTTGATTATATATATATATGTACCACAATTTCTTATCCAATTGTCTATTGATGATCACTTAGGTTGCTTCTATATATATATTGACTATTGTAAATATGCTGCAGTGAACATAGGGATACATATAGCTTTTTAAATTACTGTTTTGGATTTCTTTGGATAAATACCTAGAAATGGAATTGTTGGGTCATTTGGCAGTTCTATTTTTAATTTTTTTGAGGAAACTCCATACTGTTTTCCACAGCAGCTGCACCAATTTACAATCTCCCTAACAGTGCATGAGGGTTCCCTTTTCTCTACATCCTCACCAACCTTGTTAATTTATTGAGGATGGTCATTCAGGAATGAGGTGATATCTGATTGTGGTTTTAATTTGCATTTTCTTGATTATAGTGATGCTGAGCATCTTTTTATATGGCTGTTGGCATCTGTATGTTCTCTTTGGAGAACATTTGGGTCCTCTGCTTGTTTTTTTAAAAATTGATTTGTTAGTTTTTTTTGGTGTTAAATTACATAAATGCTTTATAAATTTTTGATACTAAGCCCTTATTGAATATATCGTTGGCAAATACCGTCTCCTATTTGGTAGGTTGTCTTTGTTTTGTTGACTGTTTCTTCTGTTGACTAAAAAGGTACAAAACCTTTTTAGTTTGATGTAGTTCTATTTATTCTTTTTTTCTCTTGCCCAAGGAGATATATAAAAAAATAAAAAATGACTAAATGCAATCTCAGAGATTCTACTGCCTATGTTTTCTTCTAGGAATTTTACAGTTTCAGGTCTTCCATTTAAGTCTTTAATTAATTTTGAGTTTATTCTTGAATATGATGTAAGAAGGTGGTCTAGTTTTATTATTTTTTGCATGTTTCTGTCTAGTTTTTCCAACACCATTTTTTGAAGAGACTATTTCTTCCCACAGTATATTCTTGCCTTCTTTACAATAGATTAATGGACTATATAGGTGTGGGTTTATTTCTTGACTCTCTATTCTGTTCCATTGATCTATGTGTGTTTTTATGCCAGTTCCGTGCTGTTTTGATTAAAACAGCCTTGCAATATAGTTTGATAACAGGTTGCAAGGTAACTCCAATTTCGTGTTTATTTCTCAAGATTGCTGTGGCTATTTGGGATCCTTTGTGGCTCCATACAAATTTGGGGATTATTTGTTTGAGCTCCATGAGAAATACTATTGGTATTTTGATAGGAATTGTATTGAATCTATGGATTGCTTTGGGTATTATGAACATTTTAATGATGTTCATTCTTCCTATCCATGAGCACACTATATATGCTTCCATTTATTTGTATCCTTTTGACTTTTTTAATATCTTATAATTTTCCAAGTACAGGTTTTTTTTTACCTCCTTGGTTAAATTTATTCTTAGGTATTTTTTTTGTTTGTTTGATACAATTATGTGATTGTTTTCTTGGTTTTTCTTTCTGATAGTTTGTTATTGGTTTATAAAAATGTAACCAACTGATGAATATTAATTTTGTATTCTCTTCTTTACTGATTTCATTTGGTGGACTCTTTAGGGGTCTCTCTATATAATATCACATCATCTGCAAATAATCGCAGTTTTACTTCTTCCTTTGCAATTTGGATTTTTTAAATTTCTTTTTCTTGTCTGATTGCTGTAGCTAGAACTTCTAATACTACATTGAATAAAACTGGTGGAAATGTGCATCCTTGTCTTGTTTCTGATCATAAGAAAAACACTTTTAGCTTTTCACCATTGAATATGATTTTAGCTATCAGTTTGTCATATATGGCCTTATTATGTTGAGAGATGTTTCCTGTATTTGCACTTTGCTGATAGCATAAATGCATGCCAGATTTTGTCAAGCACTTTTTCTGCATCTATTGAAATGATTGTGTAATTTTTATTCTTTATTTTTTTTCTGTGGTGTGTGACATTAATTGATTAGTGGACATTGAACTAACATTGCATCCAATAAATAAATGCCACTTGATCATATTGTATAATCTTTTTAACATATTGCTGAATTCAGTTTGCTAATATTTTTGTTGATAATTTTTGCATCAGTGTTCATCAAGAACATCTACCTTTTTTTTTTTGTTATGTCTTTGGCTTTGGAATTAGGGTATTAGGAATTAATGGTGTTGGGAATCTTCCATCATCTTGAATTTTTAAAAATAGTTTGAGAAGGACATGTGTTAATTTTTTGAATGTTTGGTAAAAGTTGCTGGTGAAGACATTTGGTCCAATATTTCTATTTGCGGGTAGTTTTTTGATTACTGATTTTCTGTTTTTTCTTGATTCAGTCATAAAAGACTGTGTTTCTAGGAATTTATCAAGTTCTTCCAGATTGTTCAATTTCTTGGCATATAATTGTTTGTAGTATTTTTAAAATAATCCTTTGTATTTTTTTGTAGTGTCAGTTGTCATCACTCTTTTATTTGATTTTATTGATTTTGGGTTCTCTCTTTTTTCTTGGTGAGTCTGCTTAAAGGTATATTGTTTATCTTTTCAAAAAACTAGCTCTTGGTTTTGTTGATTTTAAAATTGTTTTTGTAGACTCTATTTCATTTATTTCCATTGTGATCTTTATTATTTCTTTCTTTCTACCCACTTTAGGCTTTGTTTTTCTTTTTCTAGATTTTTTGTTTGTTTCTTGAAGTTGGGCTGTGTTGAGGTAAAACTGTATTGCTATAAATTTTCCTCTCAGGACTTCTTTTACTGTATCCTATAGATGTTGTTTCATTGTGTTTTCATTTTTATTTGCTTCAAGGTATCCTCTGATATCTTCCTTGATCTCATTGTTAAACCATTCCTTAAGTAGAAACATGTTATTTAGCCCCTATTGTTTGTTTTTTAGTTTTTTCCTTATAACTGAATTTTAGTTTATACCATTATAATCAGAAAAGATGCTTGATATGATTTCAAACTTCTGAAATTTATTGAGACATGTTTTGTGACCTAACACGTGGTCTATACTGGAAAATGTTCCATGTGCATGGAAGAATGTTCCACAAAAAGAATGTTTATTCTGCTGTTTTGTGGTAAAATGCTCTACAAATATCAATTTCATCTGATCTAATGTGTTAAGGCCGCTGTCTCCTTTTTTGATTTTCTGTTACATCTCTGTCTTGATGTCAATCGGGTGTTAAAGTCCCCTACTATAAGTGTATTGCTGTTAGTCTCTCTATGTTGCTTAATATTTGCCTTAGGTACTCCTATGTTGGGTACATAATTGTTTACAAGGGTTGTGTCATCTTGTTGGATTGATTCCTTATCATTATGTAATGTCCCTTATTGTCTATTATAGCCTTTATTTTAAAGTCTATTTTGTCTGATATAAGTATTTCTACCCCAGAGTTTTATTCATTTCCATTTACATGAAATATCTTCTTCCATCTCTTTACTTTCAATTTGGGTGTGTGTTTCAATCTAAAGTGCATCTCTTGTAGACAGCACACGTATGGGTCTTGTTTTCTTATCCATTCAGCTACGCTATGTCTTTTGATTGGAGCATTTAGATCATTTATATTTAAAGTGATTAATAATAGTTACAGTTATAATTTTATTATTCAATTTATGTTCCTTTTTTCTTTCTATTTTTAAAGTAACACCCTTTAACATTTCTTGAAATACTGGTTTGATAAGTGATGAATTCTTAATCTTGTTTTTGTCTGGTAAGCTGTTTATATCTCTGTCAATATTAAATGAGATCCTTGCTAGGTAATCTTGCTTGTATGTCCTTGCTTTTCATCACTTTGAATATTTCCTGTCAATCCCTTCTGGTCTGCAAAGTTTCTGTTGAGAAATCAGCTGACAGTCTTATGGGAGCCCCCTTATAGGTAACTGGATGATTTTAAGTCTTTGTCATTAATCTTTGGCATTTTAATTATGATGTGTCTTGGGGTAGGCCTCTCTTATTTCATCTTGTTTGGAACTCTCTGTGCTTCCTGGGCTCGTGTGTCTATTTCTTTAGAAAAATTCTCCATCATTATTCCTTCAACTAGGTTTTCAATTCCTTGCTCTTTCCTTTTGCATCATCCCCCACGATGCAAACTTTGTTAAACCTGATGTTGTCCCAGAGACCCATTAAACTATCCTCAGTTTTTTGGATTTCTTTTTCTTATTACTCTTCTGATTGGGTGTTCTCTGCTACCTTATCTTCCAAATTGCTGATTCAATCATCTGCTTCATCTAACCTACTGTTGATTCCTCTTAAGGTATTCTTTATTTCACTTATCATATCCTTTATTTCCGACTGGTTCTTTTTAATATTTTCTATCTCCATTTTTGTTTTCTCTTTGTTGAAGTTTCTCACTGAGTTCATCTACTCTTACCCTATGTTCACTGAGCATCCTTATAACCAATGTTTTGGATTTTGCATCTAGTAGATTGCTTGTCTCCATTTTGTTTAGTTCTTTTTTTCTGGAGCTTTGTTCTTTCATTTGAGACATGTTTCTGTCTCCTCTTTTTGGCTGTCTCTCTGTGGTTGTTACTATGTATTAGGTAAGGCTGCTATGTCTTCTGGTCTCAGTATAGTGGCCTTATGAAGTAGGTATCTATGCGGCCTAGAGACACAGTCTCGCCAGTCGTCTGAGCTGGGTGCTCCAGGTATGTCCTTTTTTTATGGGTTGTGTGTGCCCTCCTATTTTAGTTTGGCCTTGGTAGCTGTTTGTACATCAATGGGTGGTACTGCCTCTCAGTCTCATCGGTTGTAAGGGTTGGCCAGTAACTACTGTGAAGCTCTTGTGCAGGGGTTGACTGTACAGAGCAGGATCCACCTTAGCAGAACTCTGGTGCCTGCCCAGTCTGCCTTGTGTGTCATCCTTGGATGTGGCCCCAGGTTGTGCTATGGCTTAGCCCGAAGCCAACCACCGGGTATGCAGGTCAGGGTCTTCTGAAAGGGGCCCTGCTGCAGACCAAGTTAAGCCACAAGCCTGTGCCCTCCCTGGGGCCATCTGCCATGAGCAGATGGACACTACTTCTGCTGGGCCCAATCCGCAGATGGATACTACCTCTGCTGGGCCCAAGCCACAAGCCGAGGCCAGCTTCCTCTAGTGATGAGCTTGAGGCTGATCAGCAAGGGATACAGGGCATACCAAGGCCAGATGCTACTTATTTAGGTTTTGTGAACATTTGAGGGATTTTAAGGAAGTTTGAAGCATGAGCCACTGGAAGTGGCTTGGGTGGGCCCACAAGTTAGCAGGGTCTCAGGAAATCACAAGGGCTGGGAAAATAAGTGTTAATTAGGTTGATGGAGACTGATATGGTGGCCGCCTACAACTGCATGCTGGCGGGGAGGAATCAACAAAGAAACAATGCCCTCTGCCAGTACTTCTGAGAGAAAGCTGCCCCTCCAGCATTATCCCTGAAGCCTGACAAATCAGTTCCTCCCTGTGCATCCCTGGTGCCTTTGAAGCTGATGTACCAGCGCTGAGGCTCAGAGTGAATAGGTACATCAGCAATTAAATCCATGCATGCAGGCTCCTTAAGAAGAATATCTGTGACTCCAGCAGCCCTCCATCACACCCAACTTCAATCTCTGCTGGTTTTTACAACTAGAAGTTGCAAGGACTTCTCTTTCTGGCACTGGAACCCTGGGTTGGGAAGTCCACGTTGGAGCTGAGACTCCTCACTCCTCCAGGTGGACCTCCACAGCTGACATATTCCTCCTGATTCTCAACTGTCATATGCGGATGTGTGACCAGTACATTTCATGTCTCTACCCCTCCTACCAGTCACTAAGTGGCTCTTCTGTATGTCCCCAGTTGGAGGACTTGTTTAGCTAGACTTAATACAACTCCCAATGATGGATGTGTTTGTGAGAGGTGGCAAGGACAGTATTTACCTACTCCGCCAACTTCTCTTCAACCACCGCACCCCAGGAAGTATAGATTATGATCAGGCTCATCAAAACTGAGAAGTGGAGGGAGAAATGCTTCAGTATGGAGAGAGACTTCAGTATGTTGCCAAGAGTGTGAATGACCCTCTTTCCTGGACAAACAAATCTGTGTTATCACTCTTCACATGTGGGGATAAGCACATCAACCATATTGTGGTGCTGGCTTGAGCCAACATTGCTCTGGATGGGCTGAGGTCTTTCCTTATTTGTGCCATGAAATGTGAGTGGTAGATGTTCTGTGATAATTTGCACATCCAGTATAAAATTAACATGCTGGAATTGAATAAGGGATGAAATAGTGTAATATGTCTGGGTTGATGAAAAATCTCAAGAAGGCCAGGACCGGTATCCAGAAGGGCAAGATAGTCCCAGGAATGAAGGGCAGTGTGAAAAAAGAGCTTGCATGTGTAAGTACCTGTTAATATGATCATGCTAGGACCACTGAAAGCCTGACTTGAAGAGAAGAATTGTTTTAGCACAGGGCATAACACTGAACCATTTTATGTATAATATACTATGGCAGAGGAGAAATCTACATCTATATATCTATGTACTTATACCTATATAGACAATTTACTTCTAACATTGGCTCTGAAACTTAACAAAGTGTATAAACCAGCAATTCCAATTCTAGGTATATACTTGACAGGCTTACACATGAACTTCAAGAGACATGTAAATGAACATTAATAGCAGTACTGTTCCCCAAAACAAAAACCTGGAAATAACTATCAAGAGAAACAGAGATAAATTTACATTAACACATCTGCACTCACAGTGGTTCTTAACAGTGCAACTGTTGGGAACTGTTTTTGATGAGTGCCCTGCAGAAAGGGTTAAAGCTGCTTGCAAGGCAAGAAGTTTGCAGGGCTGGCAGACTTTGTGGTCTGCAGCTGCAGGAGGAGGGAGTTTAGATTAAGACTCAAGGCAAAGAGTTGAATGGTCCTTGACCTAAGGAGCAAAGATGTGTTAAGAACACTTGGTCTCCTGTGTGAATGTTAGCAACTATATTGCATATCTGTGGGTTTCGCTTCTCATGCTCTTCCAAGGGTATAAATATGCTGTGCTAAATAAACTCGGGGCTACAGTATTTATTGTTAGCCCTCCCGACTCTATCCTTTGTCTCTGTCTTTTTTCTCAATCCTCACTTCCCTGTTCAGGAACCGTTTGCTCTCGAGACTGATTCACTCATGGCCGGCTGGCTCCGGCATGCAATGACAGAGGGTGAGCAGGGGTGAAGGATGATGATCCCCAAGATGATGGTGGGGTGCAGTCTGAGGGTAACAGAGTTAGATGCTGGCTTTGGCTGTTTATTTTGGGGATAGGCAGATTCACAGGTAACTACATTCTGAAGCAACTCTTTTTGACTTTATAAACCAAGAGAAGAACACATGGGTGATAAGTAGTTTCAAATTGTTATAAATTTAAAAAAGATATTGAAAAAAGTACTTCTTATTTTTTATTAGTTTCAAATATACAGTACATTGATTAGACTTTTTTAGAGTTTATAAAATAATCCCCCAAATTGCTTTCTCTCCACTAGCTCTACACCTAGCCATTACATTGATGCTAACTGCATTCCTTATGCCATGCTCCCCATCCCCGTGATCATCTATCAACTACCCCATTCTTCCAGGCCCCAAAACCTCCTCCCCTCTGGGTGTCACCAGATCATCCTCTGTATTGTGCATCTGTTTTTGATTAGTTTGTTCTTTTTGTTCCTTTGTTCTGCATATAAGTAAAATCTTATTTCACTCAGCATAATTACCTCTAGCTCCATTCATGTCGTTGCAAATGATAGGATTTCATTTTTTTAATGGCTCGGTAATGTACCATTGTATATATGAACCATAATTTCTTTATCCAATTGTCTGTTGATGGGCATTTAGGTTGCTTCCATATGTTGGCTATTGTAAATTGGGCTGCCATGAACATAGGGGGTGACAAGCTCTTTACGAATTAGTGTTTTAGTTTTCTTTGGATAAATACCCAGAAGTACAATTACTGGTTAAAAAGTATATCCATTTTTAGGTTTTTGAGAAACCTCCAGACTGTTTTTCATACTGGCTGTACCAATTTGTAATCTTACCAACAGTGTATGAGAGTGCCCTTTTCTCACCAATACTGGTTTTTTGATTTGATAATAGCCAATCTTACAGGTGTGAGGTGATACCTCATTGTGGTTTTAATTTGCATTTCTCTGATGATTAGTGACCTTGAGCATCTTTTCATATATCTACTAGCCATCTGTATTTCCTCTTTGGAGAAATATCTGTTCAGGTCTTCTGCCCATTTTTAACTGGATTGTATTTTTGTTGTCATTGTTGTCAGGTTCTATAAGTTCTTTATATTTTTGGATATTAACCTCTTACCAAATGTATCCTTGGTGAATATCTTCTCCCAGTTAGTCAGTTGTCTTTTTGTTTTGCTGATGGTTTCCTTTGCTGTACAAAAACTTTTTAGTTTGATGTAGTCCCATTTGTTTTTTTCTTTTGTTCCCCTTGCCTAAGGAGATATAGCTGAAAAGAAATTCCTGTTAGTAATATTAGAGAGTTTACTGCCTATGTTTTCTTCTAGAAGTTTTATGCTTTTGGGTCTTAAATTTAAGTCTTTAATCCATTTTGAGTCTATTCTTCTATATGGTGTAAGAAGGTGGTCCAGCATGTATCTGTCCAATTTTCTCAACACCATTTATTGAAGAAACTGTCTTTACCCCATTGTATATTTTTACCTCGCCATACATTGAGTGAGCGTGAATTTATTTCTGGGGTCTCTATTCTGTTCCACTGATCAATGTATCTGTTTTTATGCCAGTATCATGCTGTTTTGATTATTGTAGCCTTGTAGTATAGTTTGGTATCAGGTAGAGTGATACCTAAAACTTTGTTCTTCTTTCTCAAGATTACTATGGCTATTAGGGGACTTTTATGTGTCCATATATAATTTTGGGATTATTTCTTCTAGCTGAAAAATGCCATTGGTATTTTGATAGGATTGCATTGAATCCATAGATTGCTTTGGGTAGTATGGCCATTTGAATGATGCTGATTTTTCCTACCCATGTGCATGGTACATGCTTCCATTTATTTGTATCTTCTTCAATTTCTTTTTTTTAATGACTTGTAATTTTCTGAGAACAGGTCTTTTACCTCCTTGGTTAATTTGATTCCCAGGTAGTTTATTGTTTTCGATACAATTGTAAATGAGATTTTCTTAAATTTCTGAAAGTTCATCATTGGTGTACAAAAATGCCACTAACTTCTGAATATTAATGTTGTATACTGCTACTTTACTGAATTAATTGATCAGTTCTAACAGTTTTTTGGCGGAACCTTTAGGTTTTTCTATATATAGTATCATGTAATGTTTTTAAGAATAAAGTGAAAACACAGATCATTAGACAGAAATCAATTCAGTAAGCAAAAGTTTTGGAAATCAAATCAAGGAATGAACACATGAGAAAACAACACTGACAATTAAAGCAGACCATCTATTTATTTAAAAGCAGTCATTTAAAAGGTAAGAAAAAAGCTGACCAATCTCACAATTTTGTATACCTAGGAGAAATTATTTTCTAAGAAAATGTTACAAATATTCACTCAAACATAAGGATAAAAAAATTGATTAACCAATTTTAGTCTATAAATTTAAATTCAAAGTCTCTTTCTAAAATTTAGATGAGTTCTCTCAACATATTAACGTAGGGTTTTTATTTTTTTTTGTGATGTAAACTCTTCTAAAGAATATGCCTGTCCCCATTACCCTATTAAACTAATAAAAATGTTCACAGAAGTAAAAAGGAAGACAGAACAATTGACCAAGAACATGACTCTGAGAAACAGCTATTCCTTCAACCTCTTCCTCCCACTACAGGCTTTCTCAGGTTAAGACCAGTCTTGAGAGGTACTGAGATGAGAATATGCCTTTTGGAGCTCAAAATCATCATACCTAATTTCTGTGCCACAACTACCCAGACAGGGAAGGCCTCTGCCATCCATATAACTGCCGATATATGAGGGAGTTATACAGTCAGGGAGTTATACATGGAGACCAACAGGAGTTTTCTACCCTTCTTTAGAATGTCCTTCCTTCCTAGTGAATCCTACATGTTACCAGGCAGCCATGGGTTATGTGGGCTAGACTGACCCTCCACTTGAGGTACAGACCTGATAGATAGCCTTTTAGTACTGCTGGTCATGGGGTCACCAGGTGAGATGAGCAGCATTCTTCCTTTCTGCAGTCCCCGAGTTTCCCAGTCTCCATTCCATCCCTGGGGCCTTAATCCTCAAATTGCCTTTCCTTTCCTTTTCCAATTTCCCTTCCTAGAACTGAGCACCCCTCCTCATTGGAGAGATACTTTTAATCATAGTTGAGAAAAGCTTGACCCTCCTCTCTCAATAGCCTTATGACTATGTGTATATTGGAGTAGACAGGAAAGTGAGTAGGTGAGGCCAGTCGAGAGTAACCTGCACTGGCCAGAAAGGAAAGGACAGCCTAGATGGGATAGTGGCAAGGTTTGCCCTTCTTGCTCCTCTGAAAAATTCTGAACCTGTTGAAAATTATACTTTATCATTAAACTAGGTTTAAACTACAGACTCTCTCTCACACACACCATTGGTTGTGAACCAACAGTAGGAATTAATAGCAAATGTAGAATAATGGGTTAGTTTATATGACACATGTAGCTCATGCCTCATATTCCCATGTAGAACCCTCTGGCCATGAGGATGACTATCAGTCCCTAGAAACAGGCAGAATAGCCTCCAGGAATATGGAGGTAGGAATGATCTTTTTATTACAGACTGTGGTTGGAATCCTGAGAAATTTCTCTCTTCTTTACCATTACATCCTCCTTCACTTCACTGGATGCAAGTTAAGGTCACGAATTCCATTCTCCAACACCCGACTTTAACCAACTCCACTTTTCTCTAAGAAATTACCAATACATTCAAGTTTTTGGATGGCCCATCTCCTCAGTGATAGTGGATACAAACGTGTTTTTCATGTTCAATGTCCATGAACAAGAGGCACCTCTGGCCTCTTGAGCATCTTCAAGTTCATCACAATCAGCCCCAGAAATCCCTGGTGGGCAAAGATTAAGTAAAAGCTCCCAGGTACATGAGGTTCTCTAATTTGCTATGCTGGATGTTAATCCTGCTAATAAGCTTAGTTTCTCCTCTATATGTAACTGGCAAATGGAGTAGCAAAAACATCATAAAGAGGAGATTTTGGGTACTGTTCTGCTGCATTTCTGGACAAAATCACAATCTATTTATAAGCACTGCAATCATTCCCTGATATTTCATCTTTGGGCTCACACTCTGGGCCAGCATCTCCATGGTTCTCATCCTGTACAGACACAAGCAGCAGGTCTAACACATTCCTAAGAGTAATGTTTCCCCGGAACCTCCCCTGAGACCAGAGCCACCTAGAACATCCTTGTCCCCATGAGTACCTTTGTATCTTTATACACCCTCTCCTCCATCTCTCACATTTACTTGGCTATTTTTTTTTTAAACTGAATTTACTGGAGGGTGACATTGGTTAATAAAATCATATAGGTTACAAGTATTTGGCTATTTCTAATAATCCGTTTGTGGCTAGTGAACATGTTTATACTAACTGATGCATCTTTCCCAACTGCCAACCCCTACACTCTCATGAGCCACGATTCCAGAGTGTCCAGGCCCTGCTTTGCCTGAAAAAAAGATATAAATTCCCATGCCATTATCAGAAAAAAACTAAATTGTATGTTTTTATAATATTCACTTATTCTCTCATCTCTCTGTAACATAAGCACTATTTGAAAGCAGTCACATCATAAGCCCGTGGTGAGACCAAGACAGACTAAACTTTTGCTCCATTGAAAACAAGAAAAATGTAACAATGATTGTAATTAAATGTTATGCATGTATTATGCAGCTATTTATATAATTAAAGTTTTACTAATGTTTACAGTCTTTGCACTATAAGAATATGTCCTAAAACAATCTAAAGATTAAGAAATATTTGTGACAAATTAAGTTCCGACAAATTAAGTTCCTTATGGTAACAAAGCATGAAATTTAAGTGAAAAGACTTCCATAAAAAAGAAAGAACATAAGAACCAGTGGATGACTCACACTCTGTGCACAAACACCCACTTACACAAAGATGCACACACACACATGAACACACCCATTCAAATGCACACACTCACATATATACACTCGCTCACAGCCACATAAAAATATGTATTCGCCATACACACACTCATACTCACATTCATACACTCATAATAAAAGTACAATTACAGAAGTTCACACAGTTATACTCAGGTTCTTAAAAATCACACTCTAACTGTCCCCATGAGTGAGCATAGCTCAGTGTGTTTACATATGGATACACAGTAGTAAGTACAGTTCTCTGGGTGCCTGAATATGGAGGCCATTTTCGTCATTCATTATCACACCAACACTGCTCAACCCACATAGAAACTGTTTTCAATATCCAAAATATTTAAAGTACTGTGAGCAGGGCCACTTTATGTAGACAAGTGACAGTGAATGGGTAATGCAACACAATGAAAATGAGGGTATGGGAAAAGGGGGCACAGGTATAAATTGGAGCTGCATGCAGTCAGGGTCCCACAGGGGTAACAGTGCAGGGAAAGAGAAAGCAGACGATCTGTAGCAATTTCCTAGGGCTGCTGTTAAGAAGATACCACGAATAGTGGCATCAAACTGTGGAAATGTATTTTCTCACAGTTCTGGAAGCAGAAGCCTGAAATGGGGTTGCTGGCAGGGCCACCTCCTATCTGAAGGCTCTGGGATTGGGGGTCTTGTCTCTTCCTCACGCCCTATGGGTGTTGGCACCCTTGGCCTTCTATCGCTTGTATCCTCATCACTCCAATGTCTGCTTCTATCATCAAAGGTGTCCTATGTATCTCTGTGGGTCCAAACTTCCCTCCTTTTAGAGGGACCCCAGTCACTGGATTAGGGCCTGCTCTAGTCCAGTATGACCTTATTTTAACTTGATCACATCTACAGAGGCCCTAGGTTTCATGTACAGGTACTGACTGGGCATTAGGATTTGAACATATTTATCTGAGAAACACAATTTACTGCACAACAGGGCTAAAGGGAACATGACAGTGTGTGTGTGTGTGTGGGGGGGGGGTTAAAGTGCAATGCAAGGTGTACGGGTACGAAGGGAAGTGTGCAACAAAGTTAAGGATACGGGGGAAGTGAAGTGTTGAGGGGATAAGGAAGTGAAGATCAAGAGAATAATGGGGATAATGGAGACTGGAAGTGGGTAATTGGCAATTGGGTAATTGGTACAAGGCTGGCTTGGGTAAAAGATACAGAAACCTTTATGCCTATGGAGGTTAGAGAACAGAGGTGAAAGGGGGCTATATGTGGTTGTGGTTTGTCTTGGAGGTGTTTAGTGTTCCAGAAAGAGATAAAGGGTAGATCATAATGGCCATGGAAGTGCGTAGAGGGAGATAAAATGAGCTGGGAGGACAGTGGGCATTAGTAGGATAACAGGCTTAGGAGAAAGGGTCACAGATTATAGAGTCTGGAGTAATGGCTGCAAAATTATAGGGAAGCTGTGGACACCTGACATTATGGTGAGTCCATTTGAGGGTGGTGAGACACAAGAAATGGGCTGAAGCCATATGAATGTGTTGGAGTATAACAAAGGTCAAGGTAAAAGGAGGGTATGGACAATGGAAGGTTTGGGGGAAAGTGAGATGGGTTGGGTTGAAGACTATGGAGTCAGGGACAGAACTTTCATAGGGCTGAAGGTCTAATCGTACACAGGCTGGAGGAAGGGGAGCAATATAGAAGTCAAGAAGAGTCATTTGGAAGGAAGAGTGAGGCCTAGTAGATGGCCAGAGGTCACAATAAGGAACAAAGATAGAGGGAGGGAATAGATGTAAGTGGGGAAATGGAGATTGTAGCAAGTAGATGAAAGGTCACTAATTTATTTTCCTATTCATTAGTTCTGATTTGCAACTGATATACAATTAAATGGTGAAAAGATTTCAATTTCAGCCCATGAGTCAATAACCTCACTTATATAAATTACCCCTGGAAGCCCCTTCATTTGAACATAGAGGACCACAAGTAAAATTGTTTAGAGAAAAGAGCCACAAATGTTATCTCTTCTTCAGGGATACCAGTTCCAAGGTATGACCATGGAGGGATCACATGGAAAACATGAGGAAAAAAAATGAATTCTGCCAACAACCTGAATGGTTCTAGGAGTGAACTTTCACTTACAGGCTACAGATAATAAGTGTACTTGTAAAAGCTAGTACATCTAATAAACAAATTAAAGAGCCTTTATTTTCCAAAGCAAACAAGCAAAGACAAATCAAGAACAAAAGTTTCTAGACTTAAGTGTCAAGGTTTATGCATAATACTCAGTAAATCTTCCCAAATCCTTATTGATGATGGGAAAAAGTGATTAACATTATGGACAAAGAATCTGGCAGACAGGACTTGAACCAAAGTTAACAAAGTTATACATCTCAATACAAATACTGCCTGTTCCCAGTAAACACTAACAATCACTGCCTTGAGAGATCATATTCTTTGCTGGCCCTTTAAAATTTACAGGCTAGAGAAGGTAGTAGTATCTGAGCAAATGTGTATTTGGAAAACTAGTTGTATATATTCATTAATGCAATGTTTATTAAGCACTTACTATGTGCTCACAAGGTTACAGTGCACTACCGTGTTGGGAATCTCACATATGTGAATTCATCCTCATAAAACCCTGGGAGTTACATATCAAAGGTTCCATATTTCAAGTAAGAATGTAGATATTGGGTCTCACCTTTCTCTCTTCTATTTTCCTATCATTGATTTAAAATACAGCATGCTTCTGTAGTATAGGAGCTAAAAAGAGCTGGATGAGAGAAATACAGAAGGGTGAGGTAGTTCAGAAGTTTGTTGTTTATATTTATTTTTTGGTAATAGGTAGATAAATGTTGAATTTTATAAGTAACTGACACAGTTTCCTTCACCCATGAGCAATATATAAGAATTCTAATGCTACCAAATACTCTGAAATTTTGTAATATCAGATTTTTTTTAAATTTTAGATACTCTAGAAAACATAAATATGAATTGGTACATCACTATGCTAGCTATGGTGACCAGCATCAAAGTGTCCTGTCACACACATGCTTAATTTTAAAAAAGAAGCCATTTATGACACAGATGAACCTGGAGAACACTATGCTAAGTGAAATAAGCCAGACACATAAAGGAAAATACTATATAGTGGTATCTTTAAAAACTCTTATAAAGGGTTAGAGTGGTGGTTGCTAGGATCTGGGGAAAATGGAGAAATGCTTGTGAAATGATAACTAAGTTTCAGTGATATAGAATGAGCATGTTCTGGAATTCTCATTTACTACCTGGTGACTATAAGTAATAACAGTGGACTCTATACTTGAAATTTGCTGAATGTATCTTAAAGTTATTAAAAGAAAAAGTAAAGTGTGTCAGATGATAGACATGTTATTAACTTGATGGAGGGTAATCATTTTACAACACATATATATTTTACTTTGTAATTTGAGCAACTCCTCGAACTGCAGAATGAAAAACATCATGATGGATGAGATGGCTCTTAAAAAAACAGGAGAAATGAAAAAGATCGAAATTAAGGCACAAAAACATACAGGTCTTTTGCTTCCATTTAATACTTTTGGGTTTTAGGAAATTTTGAACACCAGCCATAGAGGTGGGAGAAGCAGCCAACCAAAACTTTGTTGAATAGAGGAGATCCCAGGATTGGGTCAGACCTGGACACAGCCCAGGAAGGGGTGGATGTGGGCAAATCTGGGGCAGACGGTTGGCCCTGACTTCTTAAGTCCATACCTCTAAATTATTTCCACCTCTGACTTTCCTAAGCCCACCCATAAAAACTTAACTTTTATTGTTTGTATAATTTTATTGTTCTTAAGTTTTCTGGGACAATTATATTAGAAAATATTTTCTTAACTAGGTTAAAGACAAATATAAAAAACAACTATTACTAATGAACACCTCTTCTGTGTGTTGATGACCTTTCAAGAGGTCACATCCTATCTCACACAACATAAAAAAGCAGCTGGCTGAAATGAAGACAAAATGCCCCATAAACCTAGGGACCATGATTGTTACATCTGCTTTCTGACCGTATGGAGTGGAAAAAATAAATCTATCATTTGCATTGCTAGTCCTCCAGTATTATTCACAAAAAGACTAGGAAATGAAGCAACTTCCATGTAGCTGAGATATTCATTCTTTGGCCTGTACAGAATAGTAATGATGGAACCACTGGCCCAGGTAGATGAGTCCTAACTGCTAAACAGGTTTACAGTAAACCTACAGCTATGTAACAAAGTGTAGTAGAACATTATCTGATACCTACAGTTTTTGTGACGTTTGTATTGTTCTTTAAGGAAGGCATGTGCGTAAGAATTCTGCTACTTACCAACTTGTGCAAGATCCAGCTCAGGACACTAGAGGGGCCAATGTATGCTGGGACTTTTACATTAATCTCTGCCCACCTGGAATTTCTGGGGCTAATGGTGATGACTTGGAAGATACTCAAGTGACAGAGACAGATAGTATAAACAAATATACCTCTGGCCACTCTGTGAACATAGAAAATTAGTCTGCACTCAGAATAACGAAGAAAATGTTTCAAACCAAAACTTGCTGTGGTCTCTGAGATTCCTCTAAAAAGAACAAACAACAGTTGACTACATGCAAATGACTGAGAATGAAACCTGTTCAACTTGTCCTGGTTCCACTTCAGTAAAGAAAAAGATAATGATGTAAATAAGAGTAAGAAATTCGTCAGGATTCTAATCTGGACCAGGAAGGCCATTCCAATTCTGTTATTTTCCAAGGATCAATATTCATATTCAAAAATGGAGGATTCCGCTTGAAAAAATGAGTTGTGGGTTACCTTTTTAGTGAAAAACAATGCAAAAATTCACCAAATTCTAATATATCTTTGCAACAGAAAAATTACAAACTGCTAATCAGAACCTACAACAGCCTGGATGGGTGATATGTAAATGTCAAGACAAACCTGTCACTTATGAAGTAGCCTTCACTAATTTTATCCTGAACAAACTGGCACAAAGAAAGTAAATAACTTTGATGATGTCACTTCTGAGAGAATAACTAAAAAGTTGACTTAGTGTTTTTCTCCAATAGAAGAAATGAAATATATTAAACAAAATGCACGTTAATACACTCATGGTAGAATTACACTCATTTTTATTTCCATAAACCATAAAATTTAATAAAAACCATTACTGAAATCATTGAGCAAATTATATAAGCAATATTTTTCAAGAATGTTGAAAGAAAACATTAAGTCTTGTATGGGTAACAGGAAAGTAAGAAAAAAGAATTTCACAGGGACATTCTCAACCAAGAATCATGAGGTTTGGGAGAAAAAAATTCAGAGTAACATACAAACATATGATTCACAGCATGAATCTCTAAGGTTTCTAGCCTTGTTAATCATCAACTATTTTGAAATAACCTACTTGATCCAATATTTCTCTGTCCTTCTGAAGATATGTGTAGTAACATATGCAGGCCTTCCTCCTTAATACTCATTTAGATTTATCAAAACCATTAAAACTGTGTCATGTAGACTCAGAAAAAGTTTTAAAAAGTGTAAAAAAATACATGGCAAAATGTAATTCAGAAACCCCAAAATATACCTTCTAATTATACTTGTGATTTTGTTAAATTAGTATTTGTTAAGCAAAGCCCCTGATGTTGGATGCTGAGCAGTTCAACAGGAGACCACAAGCAAAACTGGAATAGACAAGTTTATTATTCACAGGTTCTGAAGGAAGTATATAGCATGCTAGGAAGGGTTACACACAGATGGCAAGGCAGGATTCAGAGTGGCAGGAACCAGGGCACATACCTTTATTAGGGTCCATTGGGGGAATACTTTGGGGGATTCAATTAAACCCTCTCCCAAAAAATTTTGGTAAGTTCTGAAGATATCTTATCTAAGGGGCATTATTAAGGTGAAGGCTGTGAGATACAACAGAGACTGTTGCTCACAGGCTGCTGGAGAATTCATATCACAAACTCACATTTACTTGTGACTCTGAACAACATGTTGTCTAGTGTATGCACTAGCAGAAGGGTAGTATGAGTTGAAGTCTCCTTAGCTACACAAAATAAATGCCAAGATAGCAATATCATGACATAGTTTAGCTAAACTTTCAAAAATACTCCTATATCATCCTTATTGTAACCAACATAATGTCCTAGTAGGTACAATAAAAATAAATAAATATTATATATAAATCACGGGGAAAATCTGTTTATATTATTTGAGATTAAAAGCCATGGGAGAGAGGGTTGGCAGTGATGTTATATTACTGTATTACCAAATATAGTATAGTATGTTACCTACGACCTTCAATAAGATGGGACAGGTTAATGTCAGTGGCAGGATAACACTTCATTTATTACACCAGTGTTAACACATTCAAATCCATTTGACTTTATTAATAAACATATATTGTTCAAACATAAGTCTAAATAAAGCATTGCAAACCCACTGTATGATCAATCAATGGTCAATCAATGGTCCTATTCTCATATGATGATCTAAGAACTGTGCTTTCTATGGATTTCAAGATGAAGGCAAATTACTCAGTAAACATAGATGTACATTAATTTTACGCATTTAGAGAAATCTTAAGATTTATTTTAATCACATCAAATATTTATGATTTGTATCTATGGCTGCTGTAAAGATATATCAACATTTTAATGAACTACCACCTTTTTTTCCTTAAAGAGCAATTGGTTAAAACTAGTTAAAATTCAGAATGTTCCTCCATCTTACATTAATGTAAGGAATGATGCCCTAAACACCTACTTCATGATGACTTACATTAATGTTCTGTGTCAACTACAATCAGCTTCTTCATTTAGATTTTCTTCATACACTGTACATGACAGTGTAATTAATCTTCCTTGGAAAAGGAGGTATAAGTGAATCTCACCTAATATACAAGAGCTCTCACATCTTTCAGGTTGCAATAATCAACACCATAATTCACATACACACGAGAAGTAAAGGACAGCATAAAGAGATTTGAGAACAGAACTACATTAACATTTCCTTTACAAAAAAATTGCAAATACTGTCAATATAAAGGATACAATTTAAGTGATTACACTTGTTTAAACAACCAGCCACATGATTCTCTGAAGCATACTAATCAGTAAACTATCAAGTTTACTTTTAATTATGTTCTATAATAAGTACTGATTTAGAGCATCAAAAGCGCTATTGACTCACCACTTGCTGATATTTTAGATTATATACTTCCCCAGGTTTTTTACATCCTTAAAATCACTTTTCAGCATAAAATCTGTGTTTTCTAAAGTATGTATTCTGGAAAAGGGTCTTTCATCATTTATTAAAAATGCAGAACTTCTCTCCAGTATGCATTCTCTGATATTGAGTAAGACTGTAGTTTCATCTAAAGGGTTTTCCACTTTCTTTAGTTTCAAGGATTCTCTCCAGTATAAATTTTCATGTGTTGATTAAGATGTGAACACTGAATAAAGGCTTTGCCGCATTCATTACTTTGGTATTGTTGCTCTCCAGAATGAATTCTTTGATGTCGATCAAGGCTTGAGTATTGGTTAAAAGCTTTGCCACATTCACTACACTTATAAGGCTTCTCTCCAGT
This sequence comes from Macroglossus sobrinus, assembly GCA_004027375.1. Lineage (NCBI taxonomy): Eukaryota > Metazoa > Chordata > Mammalia > Chiroptera > Pteropodidae > Macroglossus > Macroglossus sobrinus. Next base: position 182,654 of record PVKZ01002582.1, on the reverse strand, counting down.
ATGAATTCTCTGATGTCGAGTAAGGCTTGAGCATTGTGTAAAGGCTTTGCCACATTCTATACATTTGTAAGGCTTCACTCCAGTATGAATTCTCATATGCTGAGTAAGTTTTGAGCATTGGTTAAATGCTTTGCGACATTCTCTACATTTGTAAGGCTTCTCTCCAGTATGAATTCTCTGATGTTGAGTAAGGCTTGAACACTGGGTAAAGGCTTTGCCACATTCTATACATTTGTAAGGCTTCTCTCCAGTATGAATTCTCAAATGCTGAGTAAGTTTTGAGCACTGGTTAAATGCTTTGCCACATTCTCTACATTTGTAAGGCTTCTCTCCAGTATGAATTCTCTGGTGTTCAGTAAGATGTGAACGTCGCTTAAAGGCTTTCCCACATTCTTTACATTTGTAAGGTTTCTCACCAGTATGGAATTTCTTATGTCTATTCAGATTGGATAACGCCCGAAAGATGTTCCCACATTGATTACATTTGTAAGGTTCTTCCCCAGTATGACTATTCTGATGTTCAGTAAGATTTAAAGATTGGTTCAAAGATTTGTCACCTTCACTATATTTGTCAATCTTCTCTATGATATGAATATTCTGATGTATAAGATTTGAGATTTGATCAAAATCTTTCCCACATTTATAATGGTCCTCTGGAAGCCAAGTTCTCTGATGTGTATTGGGATTTGACCCTTGGTTAAAGTTTTTCCAAGATTCATTGCACTGATTACTTCTCTCTCCATTAAATGTACTCTGGTAATCATTGAAGATAAGAAGGCCTTTAGTGAGGGCTCTAGTTTTGTTACACATGTAAAGTTGTCCCCCATGAACTATTCTATGATATCTACTGAACTATGATGGTTGCATAAACACCCCCCGCACCATGTTCATGAAAATTACAGACTTTGGAACAAGAAGAGATTACTTCTTGGTGGGAGAATAATGAATTCTTGATTAAGGGCTTCCCAAATACATCACTTTCAATATTTCTATCACTTTTAAATTTCTAGATTTTTAGAACGTTTGACTGAATGTTTAATTCAATCTCACATTTTAAATAATTCAAATAATTATTCTCAACACAAATTAGGTAACTTCCTTGGTTTTTAAATTTCCTTTCAGAGAATGTATATATTTTAAAAATTGGTTTTGATCTTTCAGTTCAGAAACACACTGCTCTACAAACATAACTAATACAGGGAGTTTTCCCAAAATGTTTTTTATCCTTGATCTTTTTAGCAAAAAGGATCTTCTTTTGGGTAATTGCCCCAGTTTGGCTACATCCATCATAATGTCCTTTTTTCCCTTCACATGCCCCCTCACTTTCTCAGTCTTTCACTAAGTATAAATTCTCAAGGCCACACCTTCCATATCTTACCAGTAGCATGTTGTGAAATGAATCTTCTAGGCCTGGCTTTAGCAACAAGCTCTGGATTTCTTGAGAAGACACAGCTGAAAGATAACAAATAAATGATCACACTTATTACACTCAGATAAATATACTTTAAATTTTAATGTACAAAATTAATACCTATCAGACAACTTTAGCAAGATGGCAGAACATGAAGCACCAAAACTTCGCTCCTTCATGGAGACACAAACTAAACAATTACTGACCTAGTTGCCTTTTTGAGTACTCCAGAAGCCAGCAAGGAGATCACAGCACCCCCAGGGAAGCACAAAATGAGAAAGATTAACTAACATCAAAGAGAGAAGAAAAGTTGCTAATATTTACCCATAATATTTGCTCACTTTCCTCATCATGTCACTGCATAATTTGAGAAAACTGCCAATTTCTGGTTTCTTCTCAGAAGAGAAATAGATGAGTGTACTGTGTGCTCAATGATCTGTTTTGTTTTGTTTTTGCAGCTGCTTGAGGAACTTATCTCTGTTTTGAAGGACAGTGCTAAAGGAGTGGCAGTACACTGAGTATGCATTGTTTTGGCCACTAAGAAGAAACGTAATTCTTCAAACCCCAGACTCTAGTATTGAAGAAAGACATCAAGGACAGGAAGATATCATGAACTCTAAAGGAGAAAGAAAATATTTTAGGCTGAGAAAATATACACACATAAAAGCTCCATAAAGAATAAACATCTCAGAACAGGTATGGCTTTGGAATTTCTACCCCAGCTCATTTTTATTTGTGTTGTACTGTAGAGAAGCAAGTCCATAGTCCTAACACCTCATGGCTGTTTCTTATGATCTCAAATCTCAAAAAAAGATCATAAGGCATACAGGAAAACATAAGAACACAATCCAATAGGAGGAACAAAATTGGCCCTAAATTAATGGAGATCTTTTAATTATCTGTAAAAGAACTCAAAATAATCACCTTAAAATGCTTAATAGAAAAAGAGAGAAAACAGACAAATAAATCTGAGGAAAACTATGTGTGACCAAAATAAAAAGTCAGAAAGACATAAGTATTTTTAAAAACAATAAATTGGGAGCTATGACACCTGAATTTAAAAATCCACTAGAAGCGTCAACAACTGACTTGATCAAGCAGGAGAATAAGACAACTTAAAAACAGTTCATTTAAAATTACTGATTGAGGGAAGCAAAAAAATTGTGGAAAAGTGAAGAGAGCTTAAGAGACTCATGGGATAAGTGGACCAATATACACATTATGTGGACTCCATAAAAAGAGAAGAGAGAAAAGGGGCAGACAGCTTCTATGAAAAACTTAATGGTTTAAATTTTCCACATTTGAAGAGACAAGCAAATACCAGCTCCTCGCTGAATTCTAAGTAGGATGAATGTAAAAATATCAACAGACACATTATATTCAAACTATCATGAATCAGACAAAAAATAAATCTTGAATGCAGCCATGAAAAAACAAACAAAACAAAAAGACTTGTCATGTAGAAGATTACTCCTGTAAGATTATCAGTTGATTTCTCAGCAGAAACCTTGTAGGAAGAAGAGCATGGGATAAATATTCAAAGTGCTGAAAGAATAAAAACTATCAACCAAGAATACCATATCTCGCAAAACAGTCCTTTGACTATGGAGAAATGAAGGCTTACCCAGATGAAAAACTCCAAGTATCTTCTCACCATTAGACCTGCCCGAGGAATAACACTAAAGAAAGTCCTTCTAGATGAAATAAAAAGATTCTAAACAACAATACAAAACCATATGAAAATATAAAATGCTCTGGTAAATGTAAATATATACACAAATATAGAAATCTATAGTAGTGTAATGATGAAGCAAAATCACTTTTGTTTCTCCTACAGAATTTTAAAATCAAAGCACTAAAACAACAAATGTTTTATAGAATATACAACATAAAAGATATAATGTTGTATCACTAAGAAAGTGGGTACAGAGGGGGAGATGTTAAGTACTAGAGTTTGGATGTGCAATTGACACTATAAGTTTAAAATAGACTGTTATAACTTTTAAGTAACCCTGTGGTAACCACAAAAAATATACCTATAGCAGACACTCAAAAAAGAAATGAGAAAGCATGTTACTAACAAAAAAAAAATAATATTAATAATAACAACAACAACAATAATACTCAAAGAAACACAATGGAAGACAGCAAGAGAGGAAAAGTAGGACAAAAGTGCAATAAAAAGTTCTAGAAAACAATTTAAAAATGATTATAAAGCGTTCTTCTCTTCAAGTAACCATTTTAAATGAAATTCCCCCAATCAAAAGACGTAAATTGGTGACATGGATTAAAAAAAAAATCCCACTATATCCTGTGTATAAGAGACTCATTTTAGATTTGAGGACATAAATAAGATGGAACTAAAATTACAGGAATAGGTGTTCCAAGGAAATAGTAACCAAAAAAGGGCATGGGTGGAGATATTAACATCAGACAAATACAATATCAAAAAATATCCCAACACAAAGGTGTACTTATATAATGATAAATGGGTAAATTTGTTAGGAAGCTAAAACAATTGCAAATATGTACCTACCTATCAGGGCTCCCAAGGAAGTACACATGACAGAATTGAAACAAGAAACAGAAAGCTATATAAGAGTAGGAAAAGTCAATACCCTGAGTTTACCTAGATAACAACAAAAATAATGAAAGGACCAACAATTTACACTAATTAGATAAAAGAGACATATCCAGAACACTTCAGCAACCAAATTAGAATACACAGTCCTCTCAATCACACATGATATACTCTTTAGTACAGACCATCTGTTAGTCCAAAATCAAATCTTAACAAATATAAGATTAAATCATAACAGATATTTTTTTGAGACCACAATAAAAAAAAAAACTAAGAATTAACAGTACATAGAAACTTGGAAATTCCACAAATATCTGGATGTTCAATAACACACTCTAGAATAGTGGTTCAAAAAGAAATCAAAAGGAAATCTCAGAATACAACTTGAGACAAACAAAATGAAACACATTATGCCCAAACTTATGGGATTCAGCGAAAATAGCACTAAAAGGGATGTTTATAGAGATAATCGCTTATATCAAATAAAAAGCATAACTTTGTACATCAAGGGATTAGAGAAAGAAGAGCAATCTAAGCCCAAATGTAGGAAAAGAAATTTTTAAAAACTGAGAAAAAATAAACCAGAGTATGGCAAAAATAGGAAAACATTGGTAAAAGGAACATTGAATTAATATGAGAGCACATTAATTAAATGAAAGTCAAAACCACATGATTATTCTCAAATGACAGGAAAATAAACTGAAAATATCCAGTACAACTTTCAAGATAGAAACAATCAACAAACTAGGAATTAAAGGAAACTGAATGTAATAAAAGTAATAAAAGTCATACATATGAAAAGCCCAGAGCTAACTTCACAAATAATAGTGGAAAACTTAAATTCTTTCTCTATTATCAGGGAAAAGGCAGGGATGACCACTCTTACCACTCTGATGTGGTATCTTAGCCCAAAAAATTAGTCAAGGAAAAAAAAATCTAAATTGAAAAGAAAATGAAATGATCTCTCTTCCCAGGTAACAGAATCTTAGAATACCCTAAAGAACCCACAATAAAAACAAAAAACAAACAAACAAAAAAACGAATTTCAAAAAATATAACAGAATGCAGGACAGAAAATCAACAAATAAAAATCAGTTGTGGCTCTATATGGCAATAGAGAATAAGCCAAAAAACTATTTAAAAATATAATTACTTTAACAATAGCACCAAGGAGAAAAAAATTCTTAGGAGTTAATAAAGGAGGTGAAAGACTTATACAGTGAAGTAACTACAAAATATTGCTGGATGTAATTTAAAAAAAAGAAAGAAAGAAAGACACATTCTGTGATCCTTGACTGGAATAATTATAAAATGTTGTCAGTATTACCAAAGGTAATCTACAGATTCAAAGTTATCCCTATCAAAATCTGAATGACACTTCTAAATTTAATATGTAATGTCAAAGGACACCAGATATTCCAAACAATTGTGAACAGAAAATATAAAGTTAGAGCCATCATGCCTCTTGAATGTAAAATACATTCTAAAGCTACTATTATCAAAAAACTTTAATACATTTAGACAGGCATAGAAAAATGAAGAGTAGAAAGTCCAGATACAAGCTCTCATGTATAAGGTCAAATAATCTTCAACAAGGATGCCAATACCACACAATAAGTACATTCTCATAAACAAACAGTGTTGAGAAAACTTGATATCCACATGTAAAAATTGAAGTTTTTATCTCACACCATATAAAAATATTAACTCGAAATGAATTGGGAGTTTTACACACAAAGCTTAAAACTCAATCTCTTAAAAGGAAACATAGGGAAAAAGTTTCGCAACATCTGATTTAGTAATGATTTCTTGGTTATGACACCAAAAGCACAGGCAACAAAACATATATATAGTCAAATGGGATTACATCAGTGGGGTAAAATAATCAGCGGGGTGAAAAAACAACTTATGGAATGGGAGAAAACTTTTGCAAAGCATGTATCTGATAAGTACTTAATATCCAGAATATATAAAGAACATTTACAAAACAACATCGAAGGGCAAGTAACAAAATTAAAAATGGGCAAAGGGTTAAATATACATTAATTCAAAGAACATATACAGACAAACGTGAAAGATGCTCAAAATCATTACTCATTAGCCAAAGAAAATAAAAACCACAATGAGGGAAAATAATTTAACAAAATTCAACACCTATTTATGATAAAAACTCTTAACAAAGATATAAAAGGAACATACCTCAAAATAATAAAGGACAATACGACAAATCTCAGCTAATATATATTCAATTGTAATAAGGATTTTCTCTAACATCAGGAACAAGAATGTCCAATCCACTGTTATCACTTCTATTTAACACAATGTCGGCAGTCCTCATTACAGGATTGACAAAATCAATCAAAAAACAGTGTCTAATTTCCAATGTAAAACTGTCACTACCTGCAGATGATGACACTATATATAGAAAACCCTCAAGAATCCATCAAAAAACTACTAGAACTAATAAAGGTATTCAACAAAGTCGCACAATACAAAATAAAACACAGAAATCTGTTGCATTTGTGAACACTCATAATGAACTACAGAAATGGAAATTTCTGAAAACAATCCCAATTGCAGCTGCATCAAAAAGAATACCCAGGAATAAACTAACCAAGGAGGTAAAAAAGCCTTTATTCTAAAAATGATTAATTATCAAAGAAAATAAAGACAACACAAATAAATGAAAGGATATACTATCCTTGTGGATTGGAAGCATATGATTAAAATATCTATACTACCCAAAGCAATCTACAGATACAGTACAATCCCTATTAAAACACCAATATCATTTTTCACAAAAATAGAATAAATTATCTTAAAATTTCTATGGACCCAAAAAATCCCCAAAAGAGTTAAAACAATCTTGAGCAAGAACAAAGTTGGAAGTCATGGCTCTGATTTCAAACTATACTAGCAAACTATAGTCATCAAAACAGTATGGTACTGGAACAAAAGCAGACACATAGATCAATGAAACAGAATAGGGAGCCCAGAAACAAACTCATACTTATATGATCAATTAATCTAAGACAGAGAAGGCAAGACCATATGGTGAGGAAAAGGTAGTCTCTTCAATAAAGTACTGGGAAAACATGACAGAAAATGAAGTTGGACTACTTTCCCACACCACATACAAAAATTAACTCAAAATGGATTAAAGACTAAAATATAAGACTTGGAACCATAAACTCCAAAACATAGGTGGTAAAATCATTGACACTGGTCTTAGCAATATTTTGGGGGATAAGTCTCCTAGGGCAAGTGCAACAAAAGCAAAAGTAAACAAATTGAACTACAGTGAACTACAAAGCTGCTCAGCAGCAAAGGAAACCATCAACAAAATAAGGCAATCTACCTACTGAATGGAGAAGATATTTGGAAATGATATACTCAATAAAAGGTTAATATCCAAAACATTGTTTAAAAACATACAACTGAGAATCAAAACCAAAAATTTTTTGATTAAACAATGGGCAGTGGACCTGCATAGACATTTCTCCAAGAAGACAGTCAAGTAACCAACACATTAAGTTAGGCTCAACATCACTAATCGGGGAAATGCAAGTCAATACCACAATAAGAAGTCACCTCATACCTGTCAGATGGCTATATTCAAAAAGGCAACAAATGGATGTGGTTCCGTAGTGTAGCAGTTAGCATGTCCACTTTATACACATAAGGTCCTGGGTTCACAACCCAGTGGAGCCACGGTCCATGGTCTACGGCCATGCCACCCTGAACAAGCCTAATGTCTGATCTTGGAAGCTAAGCAGGGTCAGGACTGGTTAGTACATGGATGGGAGACCATCTAGGAAGAGCACAAGGTATAAGGATTTATTCAAAGAATTTGAACACACTATATGTACATATATATGCACGCTTATGTTTATTGCAGCTTTATTTACAATAGACAAGATACAGTAGCACCTTTTAAAGAATATGTACATAATGGAACATTATTCATCCAGAAGAAAATCCTGCTCCTGGCAACATGTACAGACCTAGAGGGTTTTATGCTAAATGAAATAAGTTGGACAAATAAAGGCAAATAACATGCAACTTCACTAATATGTGGAATCTAAAAAACAAACAAACAAATCAAAAAAAGACTCAGATACAAAGAATTAACTGATGGTTGCCAGAGAGGAGGATGGGTGTGGGAAAAGATGAAAAAGGCGAAGCAAATCAAGAAGTAGGGACTTCTAGTTACAAAATGAGTAAGGCACAGGATGTAATGTACAGCACAGGGAATACAGTAAAGGTTATTTTAATACCTTTGTAAGGTGACAAATGTTACTAGACTTAGTGTGGTGATCACTTTAAAAGATATCTGAATGAGGAATCACTACATAGTATAATTGAAACTAATATTGCATGTCAACCATACTCTACAAACATAAACAATTGGTCGCATTTTGAATGACAAAATTTTAATAAATCTTTCCACTCTTTCATTTATTGTAACAAATATCACTACTTATATAACACACAAAAAATTTTTTAATTGTGAAAAAATGGCAACTTTTATGATGATGTTGTACAAATAGGAATGAATTAAACTATATGTCATTATGCTTGACATTATACTCAGAAAATTTATACCCAAACTCGTCTCTATCTACAACTCATTATATTTATTCCAATGAGCACATACATATCTGCAATTATTACTTCAATGTTATTAAATATAAACTTAATTTCTTAATAAATAATAATTTCTAATAAACTTAATACACTTCAAATTTTTCAAGAAAAATTCTTAACCGAGTTTTTTTGTTTTTTTGTTTTAAAACCCCAGTATTAAGTTTTGAACTCCCATACTGTAAATCAGATATTAAGGGGCAAAAACAAACAAGTCATCCTCATCAAGCTCACAAAAGAGAAGCCACAGACTAGGAAAAAATAGTTGCAAAATTCATCCCTGTAAAGGATTATTATCCATAATATACAAAAAAGTCTTCAACAGTGAAACTACCACCAACCTCATTGAAAAATATTTGGGCCAAAGACCTTAACAGACAACACACCAGAAAAGATAAACATGTGGCAAATCATTATGTACAAGGATGCTCCACATCATATGTCACCAGGGAAAAGCACATTAAAAACAACAAGAATTGAACAAACAGCAAATTAAAACAATATTGCACACCTTTTAGAAAGGTTAGGCCCCCTGCCCAAAACACTGACAACACCAAATGCTGCTGTGGATGTAGAATAATGGGAATACTCATTCATTGCTGGTGAAGGAATTGTCAAATACTACAGCCACTTGTGAGGACGTTTGGTAGTTCTTATAAAACAAAACATACTCTTACCATATGATCCAGCAATTGTGCTCATTAGTATTTACCCAAAGAGTTGAAAATTTTTATCCATACAAAAGCCTGCACATGGATGGCTACAGCAACTTTATTCATAATTTCCCAAACTTGGAAACAATCAAGATGTCTGTTCAAGAGGTGAAGGAATAAACTGTGGTGCATACAGACAAGAGAATATTATTCACAGCTATAAAGACATAATGTCGTGAAAAGACATTATACAAAGCTGTAATGTCGTGAAAAGGCATGAAAGAAAACTAAGTACAAACCTAATACTAAGTACAAGAAGTCAGTTTGAAAAGGCTACTTAATATATGATTCCAACTCTATGACAGTCCAGAAAAGGCTAAATGATGGAGATAGGAAAAAAATCAAGTTTGCTGGGATTTGGGGAGGGAGGAACGAAGAGGTGGGGCATAGACAACATTCAGAGCAGTGAAACTGGTCTGCATGATACTAGAATGGTGGACACATCATCTTAAATTTTTCTAAATCCATAGAATATACAACCCAACAGTGACCCCTAATGTAAACTATCAACTTTAAGTGGTGATGGACAATACAGGTTCATCTGTTGTAACAAATGTACCACTGTGGTGGGCACTGATAAAAGGAAGGCTATGCATAGGGGGCAGAGATCATATGGGAATTCTCTGTAATTTTACTCAATTTGGCTGTGAACCTAAAATTGCTCTTATAAAAGGCATCTTCTATTTCTCTGAAATATCTGTTCTTAGGTCCATATGAGTCTTCCACTGTTTTTTATGCACATACAAAAAATTAATGTGTATTCTCTCTCTCTCTCTCTCTAAAAATACCCACGATATCACCTCATATCAATTAGAACTACCACTATCAAACAAAGAAAAAAATATCGTGCTGGCAAAAATGTGGCTAGATCAGACCCATATGCATAGTTGGAAGAAATATTAATGGTGCAGGCTGAAAGACAGTAGGAAGATTTCTCAAAAAATTTAAAAACAGAACTATCCTATGATGCAGCCATCCCACTTCTGGGCATATAATATACAAAGGAGAGTCTGCAAGAGACATTTGTACACCTATATACATTGTAGTATTATTCAGGAAAGCCTAATGTCCACAGAGAGATGACTGGATGAAAAAAATGTAGGCATACACATACAATAAAATATTATTCAGCCTTGAAATAGAAACACATCTTTTCACATGATACAACAGACAAATCTAGAGAATATCTTTTAAGTGAAACAAGTGAGTCAGACATATATAATTCCACTTATGTGAGTAATCTAATGTAGTCTACCTCATAAAAAAGGATAATGGTTGTTGCCAAGACCTTGGGGTAAAAAGATATGAGGGTGTAGTTGTTTAATGGGTAGTGATACAGTTTGCAAGATGAAAATTTCTAGTGATCACTTACACAACAATCTGAACATACTTGACACACGAATGAACTATACAGATACAAATGGTTAAGATGGTAGATTTGTAGTCACCCTGTTTTTTTTAACCAAAATTCAAAATTACACCTAAGAGATAATTATAAAACTTTTCAAAAATTACCTTCTATTCAAAAAAAGTATTTCTCTTTCAAAAAGAAATATAAATTCATCAGTAAATAGATGTGATATTAGGACTTATTTCCATAACTATTTAACTATATAGGATAAAACAACCATTAGCCATTAACCAAGTAAAGAAATAAAAAAGTCATGAACAAAGAAGGGGTAAAATTTTACAGACAAACATACACATAATTTTAATGGCAAGAGATATATAGCTGATTCATACTGGAATTAAAACCCCACATTGTCTTTAAGTGTAGTGAGTCAAAATCTTGTTATTTAATAATATATAAGTAAATACCAAAAATGGATTAACTAAATTTGTGAAACCTACCATAAAAAAGAAAACAATGCAATGAAATTGCAAAACAAGCATAAAAATTTATATCTAAGAATTTTGAATACAGCATAGATGCATTAAAAAAGAATCCTTCTATATAACTATAATTTCCAACTATGACTGTGTATCTATGAACAGCAAACATTTTGAATCACTGGCATGTGCTGTCTGGCAGAAAACTTTCAAAGAAAATGCATTAAAATCGTTCATAAATAGCTCTAATGGAAAATTTTAATAAGCAATTAAATGACACTAGAGAAATTTATTATGGTATTAATATATTCCTGTTTTAACAAAATATGTGTAGGATGCAATCCATTCTACACAGGAAAAAAACCTTCAATTCTAAATTAAGGAACAAGAAAGTTGCAAAATATGCAGGAATCACAGATCTATAAAACAAACATGTGAGAGTAAAGTATATCACAATGAAGACATGTTTAGAAAAGTAGATGAAAAAACCTAATGATTACTTTTTGTCTGAAGTAAAGTTAAATTAGGGAAACAAACATTTCCCTAATGACAGGCTGCCTAATAATTCTATAACTAACTTCTTACCAATGGTAAACAATCGAGCATATGAATCTAAAAGAACTTGTGGATCTAGAAAACACATTTGACAGAGATCGAATCAGACTGAAAACACAGGACACAGTCCCAGGAAACTTTCTAAACAAGTCAGAATTATAACAGTTATTTAGAAATAAAGAAACACCAAAGATTTTACTACCTGGTAGGTAATATTCCAAGCACCCTATGGCATTAACTTATTTAAGAATTCTATGAAGAAAATGGATACATTAAACTGTTTTAACATTGAGACCTGAAGGCATACAGACTTGAAAACTTAATGTTACTTAATACAAAACAAAAGGATAGTTTGAAGTGAAACAGAATTAGATTTTCTCATTTGAGGGAGAAAATCTCCCAGCACTGGGCTGTGACATCACTGAGTGTGAACTCTGCAGGGTCATGTTTGAAGTCTCCACAGGACTGGAAATTATACAGAACACATGACCTCTGTCCCCAGTGTTCCTGAGATTTCTGAACCAAATTTCAGGATCCAAGCACTTCCCTCACAAACTACTTACACGAGGCAAAAAAAGAACTTAAAACTGGCTTAACACATCATTCCTCAGCATCATGCAGACTTTCCCAGGCCCCGAAAGTAACGAAGAGTAGCCAGACCATGCCGGCCCTCACAGTCCAAGGGCAGAACTCTGGCTCTCACTGCGAATGTGACAGGAGATCACTGGGGTAGGGGAGAGTCATTAGAAGGCGGAAGACCACAGTCAGTGCCAGAGAGGAGCCATCCCTTTGGCAACATTAGAAGAAAACCTCATCCTCTCAAACTCATTTCCACTGAAGCAGAGCATCTTCAACCATACATTAAGGTCTAGCTTCCTCGGTGACCTCTGGCCCTCTCACCTGTGTCATCTGCTTCTCTCATTCCCACCTACCTGGGTGGATGGATATTGTCTTTTTTCTCTTCAAATCCCAGGGTTCCTTCATTTGCTCCAAAAAGATGACTGGGTCTAATAAACAGGTCTCTGGCTTAGAGACAGTAAGACTTGTTTATTAGAAAAAGGATCATGAATTTTGAAAGAGATTCTTCAATTTCTAATCCAGTATGGTGCTCAAGTGAGAAGAGAGGATATTATAGAATGTTAGAATATTCTAGAAAATTATTTCCCAAGATACTGTTTTCTGACTGCACCTTTACTATATTGGACATTTACAGTTTTCAGATCCTGAGTTCCATTTCCACAAACATCATGAAACCTTTCTGTTCTACACAGGTAAGGCTCCAATCTGTTCCTTCAGAGCAGGTACCCGAAATCTCTATCACACAAAGCAGAAGCTCCCGAAAGACACTGTCTTAATGAAGAAAACAAAACCCTGTGGGTGGAGTAGGAATTCTGGAGGGAAGTCAACCTCACCCAGGGAGAGCAGGTTCCTGTAGTTCTCCAACATCACGTCCCTGTACAAGGCCCTCTGAGCAGTATCCAGGCATTCCCACTCCTCTTGAGAGAATTCTATGGCCACGTCCCTGAATATCAACAGTCCCTGAAATAAAAGACATTTATCAAATGGCCTTGGGCAGAGTTTATAATGTGAACCACTGTGAAAACAGGGAATCAGTTTTGACGTAGGAGAATAATTCTGATTATCCAGTAAGATCATTTTTTTAATACAGTAATATTCTCTAATTATTTTCTAACTCAGAAAATAGGATAACGTATGATCCACAAAACTACTATAAAGACTTCACTTTTTTGAAGATACATTTTAAAAATGAAGGTATCAACACAGGCATATCTGCTTCTGAGTGTTGTATTTGTAACACACAGGATAAAGGGTATATATTTTTCAGGTGGAAAAGTCATGGTGAGAACTCTACAGTACTTCTCAAATTTTTACATGTACATTAATAAATTGAAAGATTCTGTAAAAATGCAGATTGTGACTCAGTTTTGAGTCAGACATGAATTTCCCAATTTTTAACAAGCTCATGTTTAATTAGTAACATCAGTCTTTCTGGTCCATGTGCTACACTTTGAATAGCACAGAGGAAGAAAAAAAAAAGGAGCTATTTCATACTAGACTTTGAACTAAAACAGTTTTATGAAATTTATAGGTCTCATAGAATAGAAAGCATAGCAAATGCGGCCCTAAAAAATTTACTATATATTGTTCTAACAATTTTTTATATATTAATTCATAATCCATATAAGTAATCTGAGAACAATACATTCTTCGTCTTTTTTTGGTAAAATATCCAATAAATGTTGGAGCCTGGGTGTTACTCTGAACTTTATCTAGAATTTAACAACAACAACAAAAAAACACACCAATATGCACAGACAACCTTCATGAATGTTCATAGCTCATAACTGTGAATAGAAACAAGAATAAAATGTTAATATTTTATGCACAAAGATAGACAAAATATGGTAAGTATGTACACATTAAGTGACAGAGAAGAAAATCAAGATTATTTTCAATTGTGTTAATCTTATAAATCTCTATGGATGATACTCTTTGTATTTTATAAACACACAATGACATAAAAGTTAGAGCTATTCTGTCTTAATTTCTTTAAAAATTTTTATCATTTGTGCTGAGCTATATTTTAAATATTTAACACATTTAAATATACATTGATAAGATGATTTCTGTAAGCTTTTTTGAAAATACAAAGTAATAAAGAAGAGTATGTTTGTGACATGACTGTAGAATATAATGAAAATCTGCAGGTCCAAGATCTGACTGATTAAAGACTTCACTTGCAAAAGCCAGTATCTCCAGTAAATCAAAGTGAGAGCCTTCATTTTGCAAAGCAACCTACAAACAAAGTAGGAAGAGAGTTACCAGATGAAATGGGATGTTTTATGCCTATCTCTCAATAAATCACTCCGAGACCCTTATTAAAACACAAGAAAAAGTATTAACTTCAATGGGCAGAAACCTGGCAGAATGCACCTGAACCAAGTAAAAATCAGGTCTATGGAAGTAAGGTGATTGAAACACAGAGAATAACACCTCGCTACTGCTAACATGTTTTATGTAAATTTCAACCCACATATACCTTCCATATTCTGTAAATCAAATAAATGCACTTAGTCTTTCTTGCCAATGTAGTGAACAAGTTACTCATTTGTCAGAATTTGCTGAGCGATTCTGACCACTCATGCCATCCCGGTTAAATGAGCATTTTCTTAATTCTGTTGTTCTACAAAGTTGTCCTTGCATCCACTTGATTCTAAAACGGACATATGCCTTCTTTACAGATACGGGAAGATATGACCACATCCCAAGAGTAATCTTGACTAGCAATGCCTTCCCATGTTGATCTGTCACAAGGGGAATGTTTTCAACAGTTAGTAATTACTTCACAGTGAGAATTCTTTAAGCCTTGTAGGGAGCCTGGATGAATACAATGGAGACTAGGCTCTGGGACAAAGGAGAGAAGTATTCTAAATAATTGACCTAGACAATCATTTAAAAAAAAAAAAAGGAAAAAAACAAGCAGCTGAAAACCACCCAACAAAGCAAGAACATCACAAGTAGAGAATTAAAGGTTTGCAGATTTTAAATCAATGGATTTTAAGAGGAAAAGCAGATGCAGCCTCTGACCAAGGACAGAACGTTTACCTGTGAAGCAGCCATTGTGTCTTTGTCCTCCAGCTCTGGGCTGTTTTCTCAAGGGATGTCCTATTGAGGAATCACGTCAGCATCTTGAGAATCTGCCTTCACGATGTCAGCACAGCCCCTTCATCTGTTTCCATCACACCCTCAGGCAAAAGGACCTGGAAATGCTGAAAAGGGCAGCCTCTCGAGTCCTTTGTCACAGGAGAGAAGCAGGGACAACGAGCTCCTACATGAAGACCAAACTATGAGGTTTTTCTTTCCTGTCTCCATACGCTCACCACTGTCACCACCCCTTCACCCCCCCACACACATACACAGTCTGCTCTCAACTCTCATACCCTGACCTCCAGCTCCGCCACACCTCAACTAGCCTCAGAATCACCTGGAGCACTTGTTAAAAAAAAAAAAAAAAGATGCTCCATCCAGACCAGCTGAGCAACTCTCTCAAGAGAATGGAGGTGACATTATTTCTTACAACTTCTCAGGCAATCCTAACAGGAAACGAGAAGGGAACTATTTAGCTAAACCTCTCTTCTGTAGCTTTAAAGTGTATACAAATCCCCTGGGAGTCAGGGCCCCACTCAGTGACAATTCCGCAAGTCTACTGTGGGGCCTAAGAAATGACATCTTTAACTAATTCCTGGTGGTGCTGATGTTGCTCTCCTATACTGCTTTCAGTAGCACCAGGCTAAAATGCCAGACCTAGCACGTATGGAGTGTATGGATAGTATGAGGGGCTGGAAAAGGCACTTCTAGAAAAAGAGCAGACTCCTTGGGCAGATTCCGAGGATCTCGGCTTGTTCTGGAATGCGTATAGCCATCTCTGGCTAGTGCGCAGGTGCAAGAGACAGGTAGGAATCACTTGGTGGTGTCAGAGTTGTGTGATGGCCCTGCCCTCAGAATTCTTCCTAAAACTATATAGAGTCCCCATGTCCTTGTATCCCCTCCCCTCCCATAGGCCACGTGGAATAACAATACATGGTGTGACCCCTGTCCACAATGAGTGGAGCTGCCATCCTCAAGAGACCAGGAGCCTGAAGGTGTTTACATCACAGCCTAGTTTCAAATGAACCAAAGGAGCCATGGAATACTGTAAGGAGCCACAGAGAAAAACAAGATGACCACAGCACACAGAGTTTCTGTTCTTTACAGATTAGCCTCCTGTTTTCTGAAGGTTAACTGACACACAGAGTTTCTGTTCCTTAAAGATTAGCTTCCAGCTTGCTGAAGATTAGCTGAAGGTCTGCCAAAGAAGTCTGTCTGACAGCAGGTCTGCAACCCTATCAAGTCATGCCACATTCCCCCTCCCCATCCCCTGATTAGCCGCTCTCTTGCCCACAAGTTATCTACCCTGCTTTAGTGTGTGTATATATATATCCCCGTTTTTTCAATAAAGTTTGAGGCTTGATCAGAATACTGTCTTGCCTCCGCTCCTTTTTCTCGCCCGTTTTTCTCAGGTTGGATCCTCCTCGCCCCCACGAGTAACTAGGTCCCGCCGGTCGGGACAAGTGGCGCCCAACGTGGGGCCCGAGGCACGGATCCTTCTCAGATGGACCCCGACCTAATTCGTGACGTCCGGACCCCTGAAGCCCAGAAGTGGAGGACTGCTTTCACCGCTCATGAAAGTCATTCGTCCTCGGTGAGTAACCTTTCGTCCGTCTCATAAAAATGGGCCATAAGTTATCTAAGGAAGCGGTCTTCATAAAAGACCTTAAAGTTTCACTCAGAGAAAGAGGAGTTCGAGTTAAGAAAAAAGATCTTGTGAAATTCTTTATTTTTGTAGATAATGTTTGTCCTTGGTTTATCATTAATGGACCAGAGATTCACCCGAAAAAATGGCAGAAAGTAGGTAGAGATTTAAATGATAAACTACAACGTGAAGGGCCTGACTCGGTCCCAATTACAGTTCTTTCTTACTGGGGCTTGATCCGTGACATTGTAGAGGCCGCCTCAGGCGATCCAAACCAACGGCAGTTACTGTCAGTCGCTGAATATTGCCTACGCCCTTTATCTCGGGCAGCTTCTAATGCTTCTCTTGTCTCAAATCCTCCTGTTAATGACCCCCCTAGCGCGCCCTCTTCAAGTCCCTCAGTGATCGTTAACATCACAGAAGATAATCCCCCTCCCTCATGCTGCCTATATCCTCCCCTCCCTAAAGAGCCTGTTCTTGTAGACACGCAAACTATTTTACCGGTCATATCTAAGAATTCAAATGATGAGCCCTTAGATCCTGGAGACGCCGCTGAATTAGAAGAAGAGGCGGCCAGATATCATAATCCTGATTGGCCTCCCTCGGCTTCGTTACTTAATCCGCCCACCTACGCTCCCCAAGTCTGTGCCCCTGCTCTTCTTCCGACATCTGTGCTGGGGGACCCCTCCATAGAAAATCTTACAACCCAGTTAGCAGATTTAGCAATTAGAGATCTTATTAAGACCCGCCTTAGTGAACAGCTTTCTCACCTCTCCACTCAAAGCCATATTAAGCGCCCTATCCCCTTGCCGCCCCCTACTCTTGCAACTTTAAAGAAGCCCAGCAGGACCCCTAAGGCCTCCGCCCCTAAACATAAAAGTCTCCTTTTTCCTGTCCTCACTCGGTCCGCCGCTTCTAATCCCGCTCCCACCTCTAAGCCTCTAGGACCTAACCCCATCCTTGGGACCCCTGCTAATAGTTCTGATCTGAGGCCTCCCTTACAAGATTCAAGGGAAATTCTCCTAGCAGTTATGAACTATACCTTTTTAGCCATAAACCGCACTAATCCAAATCTAACACAGGCTTGCTGGTTCTGTTATAACCCCAGCCCACCCTTTTACGAAGGAATTGCGCTAATTGACACTGTATACAATTCCTCTGAGGATTCGGCATGTCGGTGGCAACAGCAAGGAACCGCCCGCCTCACACTTGAATTTATTACTGGCCAAGGCCTGTGTATAGGAAATTCTGTCCCCAATGCCTATTCAGATCTGTGTAATAAGACTCTATCTCCCTCCCCGTTCTCTGCCACATATGTTATCCCCCCTAATAATACCTGGTGGGCCTGTACCGATGGCCTCACTCCCTGCATCCAAACTTCCCGCCTCTCTGACAATACTAAATTTTGTGTCCTAGTTCAACTAATTCCGAGGCTTATGTATTACACCGCTTCTGACTTCAGCCTTGCTTGGAGCCCTTTGCATGACCAGGGTACTATACGAACTAAAAGAGAACCTGTCACTGCAGTAACCCTAGCAGTGCTCCTAGGTCTTGGGGCTGCTGGGACGGGGACGGGCATAACCTCTCTTGCTCTCTCCTCCAGGCATTATTCTGATCTGAGAAAGTCCATCGATGAAGACATCGCCAGATTAGAACAAGGCATATCTAGTTTAGAGAAGTCTCTGTCATCCCTGGCAGAAGTAGTCCTTCAGAACAGGCGTGGCTTAGACCTCCTATTTCTACAACAAGGAGGCCTCTGTGTAGCGTTAAAAGAAGAATGTTGTTTCTATGCCGATCACACGGGTATTGTCCGAGATAGCATGGCCAAAGTCACAGAGGGCCTAGAAAAAAGGAAAAAGCAGCGAGACCGAGATGAGGGGTGGTACAAGGGTTGGCTTTCCTCTGTCCCATGGTTAACTTTTATCCTCCCTATCCTTGGCCCCCTTGCCTGTGTCCTACTGCTTATCACCTTTGGGCCTTGGGCTTTTAGACGCATAACTGACCTTATCAAACAGCAAGTAGATGCCTTATTACAAAAACCTATCTCCGTTCACTATCACAGGATTAGCATACAAGATGCTCAGGATGACACTGAGACCGCTGCCGCACCTGAGCCTACAGGTTTGCGTTTTTCCACCCTTGTCTCACATGAGAGCCGCCTTTGGTACCAGCGGCTGTGGTGCTAAGAATAACCATTGGGGTCATAAGCATACCTGAAAGCATAGAGGTTAAAACCTGTGAGACAAGTTGGTCAGCCAATGACGGGTAAGAGTGTGGTCTCATTTTCCTTTGCAGAGGCTGGTTAGTCAATGATGGGTAAGACTTTTTCGGGGGCTGAACAACCTAAGACAGGGCGTGCATGATGGAATGTACGTGCCGATGACGGGTAAGTTTCAGCACCTGCGAAAAATCACCTAAGACAGGCACAGTCTTTCTGTACCGGGGTTGTGAAGGCCCTGGCTATTTACATTTGACGCACCAACCTAAGACAGGCGCAGTTTCCACAGGTACTCCTCTCCTCCACTTTTAAAACATAATCGGAGGCCTAAGGTCCCTGCTTACCCCATACAGATGGTTATTTCTAAAATAAATAAAAAGGGAGGAGAGTACCCATTAGCAATTTGTGCTGGGACCATACAGAAAAATGATGCCATCTATGCATGTTTGATGATACACGATGGAAGTAATGATAAATGTTCAGTAACAAAACATATTATAACTGAATTCACAGATCAGAATTTTCTTCACCATTATCCTGAGTGTCCATGTGAGTGTAAGTTTGCAGGTGTTTTGTGAACTGTAGTGACACCAACTGTCTTCTGCCCCTGCTTTAGGCACTAGTATTTTCGCACATCTTTAAAGTACATTGATTAAGATACATTTTTTATAAAGCCTATTTACTTCTTAAATATTCTGAGATGTTAGAAATTTTTAACATGTTATCTCAAGTGTATATTGCTCCACATAGCACTGTAGTTTAATTTTTTTTTGACTTTTTTAAGAGCAGTTTTCGGTTGACAGCAAAATTATGAGTAAAAATTTTTCCAAAGCAAATCCAAAATAAAATGAGGCAGAATCTTTTATAACACAATTTTTACATATCCTAATTAACTAAAGGGACAGTGGGGGAGGGGGTATTCCTGGAACCCAGAAGCCAGGGCCATCATCTGGGTAAAGACACAGCCCCGATTTAGATGCCACTGGAGGCAAAGTAGGAGAGTGGCAAACTCCCTGGCCCCTCTACCTTCTCTAGTATCTGTGAGGACTTACCTGTGCCTGTACCTGCCCCAAGTAGAGTAGTCTGGGCAGTGTCCCTGTGTCCACTGCAGAGCAGGTGACAGGCACACAATGGGTCAGAGAAATTACACACAAATGAGGGGCAGAGATTCTGAGACAGAAAAACTACTGCCAGTTTTCCCTGCCAGGTGGGCAACTTGGACAAGGTGGACAACCAAGCAATAAGAACTCTCTCCAGTACAATCCATGTCTGTCTCATGGGGCAAAGTCACACATTCTCTGTCCTGGTAAATCTGGGACTAAGTTACTTCCTACCACTCTGAAGTCAGGGTCTGCTTCAGGTGGCCTCTTGCCCTATAGATTCTCAGGAAAGGTAAGAAACCACGGCTAAATTTCATCAATATGCCCAAGGTTCTGTTTCTTCCTCCACCATAAAGTAAGAGCTCCCCAAACGGTCGAATCACAAGGGTTACACTGACCAGTCAAGAGACATCTGCACTCCCATGTTCAGTGCAGCATTATTCACACAATAGCCAAGACATGGATATGACCTAAATGTTGGAATACTATTCAGCCATAAAAAAATACCCTGCTGTCTACAACAACATGGAGACTAGGTCATTATGCTAAGTGAAATCAGTCAGACAGAGAAAGACACATACTGTTTGACATCACATACATGGAATCTAAAAACACCAAATCAGAAACAGATCTAATTTGAGTTTCCTGGCAGGTCCAGGGGGTGACTGAGTAATGGTGGTCAAAAGGCACAAACTTCCAGTTATAAGATAGAAAAGTTCAAGGGATGTAATGTACAGCATGACAACTGCAGTTTTTATTCTCCCCTTAGCCATGGTTTCGCTTTCCTTGGCTTCAGTTACATGCCCTCAAACCAAGATCTGAAAATGTTAAATATAGATTTTCATAAATAAACACTGCAAAAGATATTTTGAGAGACCACATTCACAAAAATCTGATTACAGTATATTGTTATAATTGTTCTATTTTATTGTTAGTTATTGTTGATTAATCTCTTACTGTGATAATAAGTTAAACTTAATCACAAGTATGCACTTACAGAAAAAAATGATAGTATATATAGGCTTTGGTACGATCTGCAGTTTTGTTCATCCACCAGGATTCTGGAACATATCTCCTGCTGATATGATGGGGAAACTACTTACCACATGGTAAATTTGGAGTTTCTAAGAAAGTAGACCTTAAAAGGTCTCATCAGTAGGAAAAAAATCTTAACCACATAAGGTGATAGATGTTAAATAAACTTATCATGAGAATCATTTCACAATATATATAGATATCAAATCATTGTTAAACTTATTCAATACTATATGTGAATTATATATCTTACTAAGACTCAGGAAAATAATTTTAAATCTCAATAAAATTTAAAAATAAATAAAATGCTCAAAAAATAAAAATAATTAGTACAGAAATTTAAAAAAACAATCACTCCAGATAATTTCACTGAAAATAAAGTCAAAGAGAAATTTTTAAAAAGCAAGTGTATATTTCATTCTCTGCAGATATGAGGACCAATAACCAAGATTTGCCCTTTTCTCAATGGCTCCTCTCAACAGAAAAGACTCACTGGGATCTAGAACAACTGAATTTTATTGAAGAACAGTTCACAACCATATTTATCAACAAATATAGGTGCCAAACATTAATGTTGATCAAAATGTAACCAACAATAAATTTACTGTAAACATATTTTCCCAGTAATGCACGAATGCCTTGATTTCTTTAAATCCTTTAAAATGGAAATTCTTTACATTTAGCAAATTAAGTAATATGCATTTCTAAGTACCCTTAAAACAACAAAATTTGTCAGGCTTTTTCTAGTCTTATATTATTCAATCCCTCCTTTGGGTAAGGCAAGATTACAAAAGATGAACCTACACTGACACATAATGATTGTACTGGAATGTGATCCTATGAAAATTCGACTTTTTCAGTTTATTAAGGTTTTCTTTGTGGCCAAGTTTATAATTAGTTTAGTAACTGAACATGGTCTTAGAAAAAGAACAGATTATTTTTTTTTAAAAGATCACAGTTTAATCTGTAAATATTCTATCATTCTTATGGTATTACACAGTCTTTCTGTTCCTGTAATATTTATCTACTAGATCTGTCAAGTTGAGAGAAATAAACTTTGTAAGCATAATACCCTCTAAGATACATCTACTTTGTCACAAATGGCAAGATGTCACTCTTTTTCATTGCTGCGTAATATTTCATTGTGTGTGTGTATATACACATCTCACATAATCTTTATCCATTCATCTATCTGTGGATGCCTAGGTTCCTTCTATATCTTGGCCACTGTGAATAATGCTGCAGTTCCTTCTATATCTTGGCCACTGTGAATAATGCTGCATATATCTTTTCAAATTAGTGTTCTCATTTTCTTTGGATACATACTCAGAAATGGAATTGCTGGGTGATATGGTATATCTATTTTTAGTTTTTTGAGGAATCTCCGTACTGTGAAATAAGTCAGGTGAAGAAAGGCAAATTTCTTCTGGTTCACTGATATGGAGAATCTAAAAACAGAAATAGACTCAAAGAAACAGACCAAAGGGATGGTTACCAAAAGGGAGAGATTGGGAGGATGGGTTAAAAGGGGAAGAGGAATATAGTCAATGACACTGTGGTAAGTTTGCACAGTTACAGATGGTTACCAAAGTTGGTGCAATGATCACATCGTAAAGTATAAAAATGTCAACTCACTATACTGTATACCTGAAATTAACCAATATATTGTATACCAATCACACTTAAAATTTTTAAAATTAACAAATATATCAGATTATGAAAACAAAAAACTATATTTTTCTCAATTTCTTCCTGCATTTCCAATTGTTTTATCATTTATATTTAGCTTTGTCCGTCATTTCTATCTACATTTATGATTATACATTGACTCAACCAAGTTTTATTAACCATCTCCCTGGTGTCTAGCACTGGAGACAAAGGACAAAACAAGACCAAGTCTGTGCATATGTGGAGTGGACATGCTAATCAGGAGTCAGACGGTAACTATGCAAACAAGTAAATAACCAGAAAAACATCTGAGTGCAACAAGCCCTATGTGGGCTAATTAAAACAGTAATAGAATGTAGTCTGAGCTGGTGACCTGGAAAGTCATTGAAAGTTAGGAACAAGGGAACAGCCAGCATAAAGACCCCGAGGCAGAAACCTGCCTATGAATTTAAGGAACAGTGAGGATTTCTCTGTGCCTGGAGCCTAGCCAAGGAGTGTCTGAGTGGGATATGAGGGTACAGAGGGAGCAAATGGGGCCAGATGGTATGGGGCCTTATGGTCCATCATAGCTTCATACATTGCATTTTATTGTTTTATTGTCTGTCCATCAATATAAATATTTGATTTACTTATATTAATCTATCACATTACTATTTAATGAGCTCAAGTAGTAGGTTCTGGCAACAAATTAAACAAGGGTCATGTCACCCATATGGAACTCACAGATTACTGGAGAAAGTTACCTATTTGTCCAATTATGAAATAAAATACAACCTTCCTATGTGCCAGACACTGTTCCAAACTCCTTCTGTATAGTCATTTATTTAATTTTTGTGACAACCTTATGAGGTAGGTATGATTGTTGCCCTTTTACAGATGAGACTGAGGCTCAGAGAGGTCAGCTGCCCACCCAAGGTCACTCAGACAGAACTAACCAGGCCTTCCTTTCCTCTCTTGTTCTGAAATTTCTCCCTAGTCACCTCCTTTCTTTTCCCCCCCTGTTGACCCCCAAGGAGTCCCAGGGCCTTGGGGTTGACAGCCCCTGACAGCCCCTCAGGCCCTGCTGCTGTCTGCTGCCTGGTGCTAAGAAGTGGAGATGCCCTTTCCTGGGGAGGTGAGCCAGCAGGGTAGGAAGGGTTGAGGACTATGGACAGAGGCCCCAGTCACCTGACTGTGACTGATGCTGTGGGGGCCTCAGGTGGCCCCCACCTCCAGTCCCCAGGTGCTGCTGCCCCTGTGGCTTGTGGGGCACTGACTTGTCTTGGTGAATCCTTCACCAAACTGAGGACCCTGGACTTTGTTGAGGGGAGGGTGACATAGGGAGCCGTGGGAGGGCTGTGAACAGGGGAGGCGTGGGTCAGCTCTGGATGAAAGGAGACCCCTCTAGAGCCATGAGGGGGACAGACTGGAAGAGAGAGGCGACTGGAGGCCAAAGAGGCTGGGTGTGGTCCCAGGAAGAGAGGACAGGCACTGAGCCAGGCTGGGACCATGGGGATGGTAGTTAGGGGTTAGGGAACAGGAGGGACAGGGCTAGAGACAGACAGGCTTGAGGAGGCAGAGGATGGCACAGATGACTCTGGGTCTGGCCTTGTGACTGGGTGGACAGTGGGGAACCTGGAAAAGGAAGGAGTTTAGGGAAGCACAGTGAGTTCAGTGGGGGGTCTGTGGGTTTGAGGGGCTCTAGGGGAGATATTTTAACACAGGAGTCTAAAAGTCAGGAGAGAGTGGTCTCCTGGAGCATGTGGAGGGGACCCCTTTGCAAAGCCCTCCTGGTGTAAAGCAGCTCAGGGTGTTCCAGTAACTTCTGTGGGCGGGGGTTTGAAAAATGTCAGGCATGAAACTTTTTGCCCAGGGCAGCAGCAAGCCAAGGGAGGCCTGTGATGGAGAAACTACCTGGGAACAGATGGGTGAGGCAGGAAGAAGAAGGGCAGCCCCAGGGGGTTCCTGACAGGCACAGGGAGATCTAACAGAAACACTTTGCAGTAATCTCTTGCATATATAAGTGCCTCAGTGACACAGGCCTGTGCTGGGGTTTTCTCCAAATTCACTCACTTAATGGAAAAGCTGGTGCTATTATCCCTGTTTCACATAGGCTGGACCAAGGCAAGAACAATAAACAATTTGCCAAAATTCACACAGCTTGTGAGTAACAGAACCAAGATTTGTCTCTGGGCCTTCTGGTTCCAGTATCTGTGTCTTTCACTCTTCCGCCTCAGTTTTTCTATCTATCCAAAAGATTCTACTAATAGTCCTTTTACCAGAGAGCTGTCTGTCACCAGGTCAACTGAAGAGACATGTGGGAGTACAAAATGACTTACCCCAAGATATGCCTCTAGGGTATGTGGAATGTTCTGAGCTAAAGCTATGGATCCTTTAGAGCAGGTGTCTCCAAACCCCGGGACATAAACCAGTACTGGTCCGTGGCCTGTTAGGAACTGGGTTACACAGCAGGAGGTGAGTGAGTGAAGGTTCATCTGTATTTGCAGCTGTTCCCCAGCACCAGTATCACTACCTCAGCTCTGCCTCAAATCATCCAGCCTTAGATTCTCATAGGAGCACCAGTCCCTGGTGCCAAAAAGATTGGGGACTGCTGTTTCAGAGCAACCAAAGCACCTTATCTCATCCTTAGCCAGAATGTCTTACATCCACTTTTGCTTTGTCTCTGAACCTCTCGTGTATGTGGAGTCTCTGACTCTCTCATGTGTGCGGGGTTCCCATACACATATATCTATTAAATTTGTTTTTTTTCTCTTGCTAATCTGTCTCATATCTACATGATTATTAGACTAGCCAAAAAACCCTTAAGGGTAGAAGAGAGTTTCTTCTTCCCCCACATAAACAAGGATTTCCTAAGTCTTTTCCAACAAATCACAACGAAATATTTTTAAAAATATAAAGAGATGAACAAATTTTGGTGCTGAAAACTTTAAAAAAGGGTTTGCTATGGAAATATGCTGAACAAAACTTTCCCATGAATAGATGGGCTTTGTTAAGACAAAATTTCAAGTAGATTCTGTCCATCCTTCAACATTTTGAGAATGGACAAGGGGGACTTGGAAACACCTACTTGGTAGCTCACAGCTCACTAATTTCACAAATCACATAAAGGGAAGAACAAAGCTGCTGAATATTAGACTAGCTCACTAAACTAGGTCCTCACTTAAGATCACAGATATCCTTAAGCTAGTACACACTGATATAGCTTAGTAAGTACCAATGGATTTTTCAACATATGATAAAGAATAAAAAGGCTTATAATCTAAACTAGACACAATATATTTAAAAAGTAAAATAATTAGGAATTTTTTTAATGTAGTAACTCGTTGGGTAGAAGATTTTTAAAAAAATTATGACTATCACATATTTAGAAAAGAATAAGAGCTGGTTATGAGATGCCACCAAAATTTATTTCAGAAGTTAATGATTACTTATGAAAAACAAATTCAATAAGACTACTATTTATCCCATTATGCTTTTTAAAAAATGAATTAAATATGAGGTAGAAAAAAAAGAAAATGTTTAAAAGAAAAAAGATAAAATACTTTTAATATTCCTTGAAAAAGCATCATGTAGTAACAGACTAAGTCATTTCTTGTCCCAGTTCACCTCCTTCATGCCATCCCAGGCTAGAAGAGACCTATGACTAAGTCTGTCCCCTCTGTCCAAGTAAGGCTTGTAAATGGAAGCTATCTGATGATACAAATAATTATAAAAGGCACAAGCCTCATAAACTGGAGTTTTGTAATTCTCATTCTCATATGCATAATTGAAATACTTTAGAAAATTTTTAATTAAATAGATTTTAAAGCCACAAGTCAATATATCATAACTTAATCATCCACATTCATCAATTCACCAGTCATCAGATCTAGGTTCCCCCTCTTCTTCAGCTACTATGTTTCTATCAGTTTCTATCAATGTTTCAGTCTCTCTCTTCTGTTTCTCTCCACTGTTTTCTTTCACTGTTTTCTCCCCTCTTTCTCAAACTTTTTTCTCTATTCCTTTCCCTATACACCCGTTCAGTGAAACTCTTGAAACCTGTGTCACCTTCAGTTGCTTTCTCTCTAATCTTTCTGCATCTCTCCTCCCCGCAATCCCTGTGTCCAGTCTGTTCCACGTTTACATTCTGCCTGTCCTGTCACAAACTTTCCACTCTGACTCACTGACACTCCCAGTTGGCTAAACTGTGTCACGTCTTCCTCTGAGGTCATCTCTACCCCCACTTTGTTTCGGCACTCGGCTTTCCCAACTCTTTTTCTCCTAACCACGCTCTCCATCTGAAGTGCCTTGCACTGTATAGGCCCCACTCCTGCTAACCAAGGACTCCTCTCCCAGGCCCCTCTCGCCCTTTTCTCTATATTTCTTTCTCTTCTTGCTACTTTCCCGACTCTCTTTCACCCTACCTTTTTAAAAGTCCCCCCCTCCACATTCTCAGTTTTGCCGTCTCTTTGTGGACCACCTCATTGACCATTTCTCCCTCGCACTTGTCTGCTTCTCTCTCTGTCACCCGTGATCACCCTCAGACCCTCGTTCTGCAGCTCTCCTGGCCTCCCCTTCGTAGTCGCTGCTTCCACAAAGCCCCTCACGGCGTGGGGGAGGGTGACGTGTTCTTGTGACACCCCATGTTCTTCCCTCCTAAATCCCACCCCACTGAAAAGTCCTTCCTGGGCATCGGGCCTCTTATTAAATGGGGGAGGTAATCTCGGGGGCGAGGGGCATCTTCAGAATACTAGGCCAGGGAGGACTCAGGACCTCTAGGGGCCGAAGCTAGGAGGAGAAGGATTTGAATCCATCTCCCAAGACTAAATCGCAAGGGTTGAGAAGGCTGGCCAGCGAAAAGTTTTAAGCAGGAAAACAACGCAGCAAGCTGTTTCTAGTGTACCAAAGGTGGAAAGACCACAGGCAAGGAAGCCTCAGAAACTTTAACTGGAAACGAACGTGGACCTTCCACCCGGCGGCGAAGCTCTCAGGTCTCCAGACATCTCAGCGGGATGCTAGGACTTACCTCTGTAGGAAGAGCGGGTGTGGGAGTTCCAATGTTTTCAGCGACGCCCGGGCTTCAGTGTGTAGGACTGCAGACACAAGTTCAGAGCAGAGAAACCGAAACTACAGAAGCCTCTACGACCTTCAACCTGCTCTAGCCACTTCCGGGTCTGCTGACAGGAAAAGGAGAGGTCCGGGGCAGAGCGCTTCCGGACCCTTCTCTGTTTGGAGGTAGTGGGCGGGGCATAACGGCCAGGCCCGGGCGGAGACCCGGGAGGGTGGGGCTGAGCTCCCCGCCGCCTCGCTCTCAAGGCGCCCACTACTTTGATTTTGGCTCCCGTTGAACTTTAGTATCCTTGTGGAGCAGGGCTGCTTCCTGCCTATTTTAAATTGATGTTTTCAACAGCTGAAGGTAAAAGCTTAGAGTTCTGTGGGCCATTTAAACTGATCGCTAAGATGTCTACGTTTTAACAGGTTAAAGACGGTCATAGTCAAAACTGCATTTGTAAATTAATTATATTTGTAGTTTTTTCTAATATGTGTAACTGTGACATTTTCTTATCCACGAAGAATGAATCAGATTTATCCCACCTCAATTGCAAATGTTGATTTTGACACTGCAAAGGATTCTTTCAAGCAGTGAAACTAGGGAACCACTTTGATAGATTTCTTAACTGGATTACATTTATAACAAGCATCCTGTTTTAACTCTACAGTTCATCCAGATGTAACTGGAATTCAATGCCATTATCATACCATGCATTCGTTTACTGCACATTTTCTTTAAAAAATGTTAGAGATAGATTTGGGGGCCTTTAAATGGTGGCTTAAGTAGATTATACATTATGTAATATTGCCAACCACCCATCTTGGCAGGAAAGAGATTAGCATGGACTCTCATGTTCACTAGGAGGTAAGTAAGTGACTGGAACTTTTCATCAAACTCAGAATAGTGAGTCAATTATAGGTGAAGTCATGAATCCATTTTGTTTATGGAGAGTTTTGTTGCTTGTAAAATTTACAGGGGTGTGAAATGAACATTTACACAAATGTTTCCTCAATCATAGGAAAGTTTTTTTGACATATGTCTGCCAATAATATTATAAAACATGCATATTATTAAATATTATTTAAAAGATTT
Organism: Macroglossus sobrinus; assembly: GCA_004027375.1. Lineage (NCBI taxonomy): Eukaryota > Metazoa > Chordata > Mammalia > Chiroptera > Pteropodidae > Macroglossus > Macroglossus sobrinus. Next base: position 153,461 of record PVKZ01002582.1, on the reverse strand, counting down.
CAAAGTTTTCAAAAACAAACTAGTTTGACCTATTGAATTAAACTTTATCAAAAATAGAGACATGTTTTAAGCACACATGGAACTGGGGGGAAGGTCCCCAAAATAATTTTCCTACCACCTTCTAACTTCTGGCTAGTAACCAAATTTTATAGAGACAGATTAACAGAAGAAAGTATCACCAGTTTATTATGGATGTACATGCTGGGGTGCCATAAGACAGGAGACTCAAAGAGGTATTGTGCAGTTGGCATTGATATACCATTCTGGATCTAAGGTGAAGCAGGGAAGGATTGTGGTTTGGGACTTCAAAAGGCAGGAAGATAATTCACATGGAGATGGAAAAACAAATTTTGGTAAATACATGTTTACTGGACCATCTTTAAAACTAGGATAGAGAGGACTGTGAGCAAATGGGCTTTGATAGATTCTTATTATGCACTAGTTTATATTGAACTATAGATATCTCTGAGGATATCTCCATTACCAGAGCAGGTCCTCTACATAAATTTTAAGCAGGTAAAGGAGGGTCAAGGTTCTTTCAGAGTCTTTTGTTCCTTAATAACTAGCTTAAAACCACTATCCCAAAAGGCATTTTTTTGGGGTGGCAAACTCTGCTTCCTTTCAGAACACATAATATTTACCACTATCAAATAAAACAAAAAGACTGTTGCAAGGAGAGGCTTTATACAAAAGATTATTACACTAGAAAGAATGGTCTGATCTCAATACCTACAGGGTCTAAAGTTCAGACAGAACTTTTTATAGGGAGGAGTTGACAAGGCTGGAAAGAGCAGGGAGTGGGGGAGTGTATGAGCAGGTAGGTGACCTAGGTAGATCAGGGAGTGTTTTACCCTGAGGGCCCCTAGTCTTAGGGAAGATTGTTAAGAGAAGAGGTATTTCCTAATTACACTGCTCAAGGGTGACCCACAGTTCAGTGACCTGATGAGGAGATTAACTAAAGTTTTGATAAGTTATTTTACAAGTATTTTGTTCGGATTGATCAATGGGGACAAATAGTTCAGCTAATTATTTATAAGACAAAAAATGGGAATTTGTGTTTGGGCTTGGCTTTGTTCTAGGTAAACAGGGAGGTTATCCCCAAGTCCTACCTGGGTAATATCAGAAAGAGTGCTGCTTTACAGTATGCTGTTTCTGTGAACACAAGGGGTTGGGAGAATTTAAGCTTTGCTTGTTCCAGGATTATAAGGCTCAGATAAAGTTCAATATGGTCACTACCAATTATGACACCAAGCAGAGGTCAAAACAAAAATAACAAATAAAAATGTCATATTAGGAAAAAAAGCAACATTAAAATCTTAGACAAATAATAATAAAAACGAACTTGCTAAGGAAGTCTATTGTATATGCCTTTGAATGGCCCTGAACCTTCATTATAGGTTGCATATATTCTTGTCTATGTAAGAACTTCCAAACCTGTATAAAGTTTTTGTAAAAATGTATTTGAGCCAAACAGAGGAAATGCCTGGAAGCAAGATCTCAAGTCTTAAAAAAATGCATCCCCAAAAAGTGACAGTTTGCAGATTATTTTAAGCATTTGGAATTAAGGAAAGGAAAACACATGAAGGTGAGAGAAAGCAAGGCAGGGATTGGATTACAAAATAGTTTACAAGATTATGTGTTCTCTTGAGGATGGTCAGGCTTTAAGAAAGAGGGTGATTGAAAAGAGATTTCTCGGGTGTGTTAACAATGGACAGGGCTTAAAGCAAAGATAATCCTACTGAAGAAGCACCTGATACAAGGACCCCCTATCCGGAAGACCTGAGAGGAACAATGTGACATAAAGGAGTTATGTTGGGGTAGAATGTGTAAGGTTAATCCAAGCACAGCCCCTCCTTGTCCTTAGAAGACAAAAAGTGCTGCTTGGTCAGCAGCCCCAAGGAAGACAATAAACAAAGGACTCTGGGTAATACCTGCTCCCAAGGATATTTCTGCTGTTTCCTGTTTCCTGTGGGCACTGTATGCTGCTTCAGCTGCTCCTATGGACTTTATTTGGCTGCTCCTCTAGAGACAGTGGCTGGTTTGCTGTTCTCAAAAGCGCTATCTGCTCCAAATAAGCAGCACATTTTGATTTCACTTGGGAAAGCAGTTACTCCCCTAATGAGCTAGTTTTGCCAAGGAACGTCAAAGGATGACACAGAGGTTGATTCCAGGACCAGACACCCAGTTCCTCTTGCCTCCCCTCCAGGTGGCCTGGAAACAAGCCCAGACTAAAAAGCCAAAATAGATGGCCTTGGCTGCCCCCATTCCCTTAGTTTCCATGACTATCGATTTCCCTTTATAAATGGTGCTCCCAAGGAGAGAGCGAGGCTTTTGGAGCAATAATCCGCCTGTGTCTCCTGGGAGTTGCAACACTCTAACAAATACCCAACACCTGTGTCAGGCTTCTGGCTATGAGTGGAGCAGGTAGCACGAGCCCAGACTTAGTTTCCCTTTGGTTCCACTTTTACTAAAGAAGTTATCTGCCTGGGGCTTGATTACCCAACAAGACCTGCCTAGTTAGGCATTTATAATCAGATCACCTTGTGAGGTTGCTTCCCTTATAAGCCCCTTTTCTGCCCACAGGCCCCACTGTTGCAACCTGTATCAATCCTTGCCCTTCCTTCTCCCCAAAATTTCTGTTGGGACTCAATGTCCATATATTTCTGCCTCATTCTCCATCTGTTTCCCCTCTGCTCTCCTTGGAAGAGGGAGGGGAGGGCGTGCATCCACCTCCTGACTTCGCCCTATGGTTGAGCTAGAGGGAGTTAAGTCCAGACTTGGAGAAAGGTTTCTAGCAGGAAAACCACGGGGTAGGCAGTCAGTGCCTACCTACATGGATGGAAGGCACAAAGGTTGGGTTTAATACCTACCTTAGAGCTATTTTAACCGGATTCCAACGTAGACTCTCAGAGTGCACAAGCAGTCTGTGAGGCCTTATGGCGTCCCTGCGATAATCCAAAAGGAAGAACAGCTGGCAGGACAAGCGGGTTCAGGTTTAATTCAGGGGGCGACCCCAACCCGGGTGTGGTGTATGGAGCTCTGAGGAGAGCGAAGTGCTGGTTTGAATCAGAAAAACCCAGACTCCTCACCTGTCTCCGTTTCTCTGCGCAATCGGCTTCCGCGTCTGCAAAATCGTACAGGTGTGTGTAAAGGGCGATGCCTCCGAGATGCTAGTCGAGGAGACTTGGGGGTGGGGCCGTGATCCATGTATGGGCGGGGTCTGCACAGGTGGGGGATGGCGCTGGGTCCCTGCCCTAGGTTTCTTTGTCTTCCAGCGCAGGCAATTGTTTTCCGCTCTGGGGTTTCTTTGAATCTTTCTGTTGTCCTTTGGCGCCAGCCTAGGTACAGAGTTACAGGTGCTTGGGTCACTTATATTGCAAATGGAGATGTTTCCCCTTAACAAGGTGAAAACGGTTTAGGTGAAAATTATCTAGGCAAGGGAATAAATAAGTGTGCGAGTTCTGGGAGCGAGGAGGGAGGAGCACTGAGACCTGGGGGTGGGGTCGTTGTAGGTGGTTGGCTCTGGAATTTCTGACTCAGACAATTACAGTTCCTCATTTAATCAAGATCTAGAGTTGTCTGTGCAGGTTTTGGAAACTACAATGTGAAATGAGAAGTCTGAAAATTCATACTAACTTTATACCAGAACATAATTTCCATTTCTGTCCCCCGTGCACTTGAGAGACAGAGACACTACCGTAGGGGAGGTTCCAGAACTTCTTGGGGCTGACCCTGCTCTGTGGGGGTGGAAGGCTGAGACATTGCTTTAAAAAAATAAAAATTTGTGCTTGCGTAAATATAAATAAATTTTTCTTTAAATTTGTTATTCTAATCCATACTTTCTCAGATGAAATAATCCAGATATCTTTGAGACAGACTGAATGGCATTCTGTGTTGTGCTTATGTCATTAATTACTAAATATAATTGCAATGTTAATTTTTAAAGCCTTTAGTCTCAGTTATTTGGAAGAATATTTTTAACTTGGAAATTAAATTAGATATTTTAACCTATCTTTTTGTTTTCTGTTTCTGAATGCTTACATAAATCCAGCAAAGATTTTTTCTTTATTAATAATGTTTATTAAAATACAGTGAGCATACAATATTGTATTAGTTTCAGGTATACACCATAGTTATTCAACATCTATATACCTAAAGAAGTGATCATCGTAAGTCCAACCGTCTGACACTTTACAACACTATCACAGTATTATTAACCATATTCCCTATGTTGCACACCATATCCCCATGACTTAATGTTTTCTATCTAGAAGTATGAATCTCTTATTCCCCTTCACCTTTCTCCCCACTTTTTAATTTTTCAATTACAGTTGACATGCAATATTATTTTATATTGGTTTCAGGTGTACAGCATATATAATTTACAAAGTGATCCCCCTGACTAGTACTCACATAGCATTATACATAGTTATTATCATATTACTGACCACATTTCCTTTGCTTTACTTTATATCCCCATGACTGTTTCCTAACTACCAATACGTGCTTTTTAATCCCTTCATTTTTCTCACTCAGCGACCCAACCATCCTCCCATCTGGCAACCACCAGCTTGTTCCCTGCATCTATGTGTCTGTTGCTAGTTTTTTTTTTTTTTTTTTAATTTTGTTCTTTAGATTCCATATAAGTGAGATCAATTGGTATTTGTTTTTCTCTGTCTGATTTATTTCACTTAGCATAAAACTTTCCAGTTCCATCCATGTTATTGCAAATGGTAAGATTTCATTCCTTTTTATGGCTAATATTCCATTGTATATATGTAGCACAATTCCTTTATTCAGTCATTCATTGATGGGCACTTACGTTGCTTCCATACCTTGACTATTGTAAATAATGCTGCAATGAACACACATATCTTTTCAAATTAGTGTTTTAAGTTTCTTCAGATAAATACCAAGAAGTGGAATTGTTGAGTCATATGGTACTTGTATTTTTGATCTTTTGAGGAACCTCTATACTGTTTTCCTTAGTGGCTGCGCCAATTTGCAATCCCACCAACAGTGCACGAGGGTTCCCTTTTTTGCCACATTCTCGCTTACACTTGTTTGTTGATGATAGCCATTCTGACAGGTGTTGGGTGATATATCTCATTGTGGTTTTAACTTGCAGTTTCCTGATGATTAATGACATTGAGCATCTGTTCACATGTCTGTTATAATCTGTATGTCCTCTTTAGAGATATGTTTAGTTAGGTCTTCTGCCATTTTTAAATTTGATTGTCAGCTCTTTTGGTGTCAAGTTGTGCAAGTTCTTTATAAATTTGGGATATTAACTCCTTATTGGATATGTCATTGGAGAGTACCTTCTCCCATTTGGCAGGTTGTTTTTCTGTTTTGTTGATGATTTCCCTTGCTGTGCAAAAGCTTTTTGGTATGATGTAGTCCCATTTGTTTATTTCCCCTTCTATTTCTTTTGCCCAAGGCAACATATCAGAAAAAATGTTAACTAAAAGCAATGTCAGAGATTTAACACTTACGTTTTCTTCTAGGAGTTTTATGGTTTTGGATTTTACATTTAAGCCATTTATCCATTTTGAGTTTATTTTTGTATATGGTATAAGAAGATGGTCTTGTTTCTTTTTTTTTTCCTTTTTTTTTCTATGTATCTGACCAGTTTTCCCAACACCATTTATTTAATACACTGTCTTTATCCCATTGTATATTCTTACCTCCTTTTCCATCAATTAATTGACTCTATAGGTGTTAGTTTATTTCTGCTCTCTCTATTCTATTCCATTGATCTGTGTCTGTTTTTATTCCAGTACCATGCCATTTTGATTATTATAGCCTGGAAGTATAGTTTGATATCGAGTAGCATGATACTTCTAGTTTTGTTCTATTTTCTTAAGATTGCTGAGGCTATTCAAGGTCTTTTGTGGCTCCATATAAATTTTAGGATTGTTTGTTCAATTTCTGTGAAAAATGCCATTGGTATTTTGATAGGAATTACATTAAATCTATAGATTGCTTTGGGTAGTATGGACATTTTAACAATGTTGATTCTTCCTACCCGTTAGGACAGTATTTGCTTCCATTTATTTGTATCTTCTTCGATTTCTTTCTTCAGTGTCTTATAATCTCCAAGTACAAGTCTTGTATCCCTTTGGTTAAATTTATTCTTAGGTATTTTTTTATGCAATTGTAAATGGGATTATTTTCTTAATTTCTCTTTCTGATAATTCATTATTGGTGTTAGAAATGCAACCAATTTCTGAATGTTAATTTTTATCATGTTAATTTACTGAATTTATTTGTCAGTTCTAATAGTTTTTTGGTGGACTCTTTAGGATTCTCTATAGGTCATCTGCAAATAATGACAGTTGTACTTCTTTCTTTCCAATTTAGATGCCTTTTGTTTCTTTTTCTTGTCTGATTGCTGTGGCTAGGACTTCCAATACTATGTTGGTAGAAGTGATGAAAATGGATATTCTTGTCTTGTTCCTGAATGTATGGAAAATGCTTTAAGTTTTCACCATTGAGTATAATGTTAGCTATGTGTTTATCATAAATGGCCTATATTATGTTGAGGTATGTTCCCTCTGTTTCCACTTTGCTGACAATTTTTATCATAAATTGATGCTGGATTTTGTCAAATGCTTTTTGTGCATCTATTGATATGATTATATAATTTTTATCTTTCATTTTGTTTCTGTGGTGTATCATGTTAAGTGATTTCTGGATATTTAACCAATCTTGTATCTCAGGAATAAATGCCACTTGATTATGATTATATTTTTAATGTATTGCTGAATTTGGTTTGCTAATATGTTGTTGAGAATTTTTGCATCTATGTTCATGAAGGACAACGGCCTACAATATCTTTTTTTTTGTGATGTCTTTGTCTGGTTTTGGAATCAGGGTAATGGTGGCCTCAAAAATGAGGTTGTGAGCCTTCCATCTTCTTGAATTTTTTTGCAATAGTTGGAAAGATAGGTGTTAATTCTTTGAATGTTTGGTAAAATTCCCTGTGAAGCCATCCAGTCAAAGACTTTTGTTTGTGGAAAGTTTTTTGATTACTGAATTGATTTTATTAGTAGCAATCAGTCTGTTCAGATTTTTCTGTGTCTCCTTGATTTATTCTTGGAAGATTGTACATTTCTGGGAGTTTAGCCATTTCTTCCAGATTGTTGAATTTGTTAACATATAATTGTTGATAGTATTTTCTGTGGGGAGTCACTTAAAGACATGTGAAATGGCACAATAAGGAACAAAGGATGTTTGTGTACTTGGCAACTATGTAGAAGTTGAAATTGTAAAGTGCTGAGATTATCAGTCCCCAAGGACATGAGAAACTGTGGTATTGTAACCAAGTTTTGCAAAACGCCCTCAGATTGTATAAATATGCTGTGCTAAATAAACTCGGGGAGACAAATGAGGTTCTGTTCTCTCTCCTGCACTCTTTATGTCTGCTTTTTCTTCTTAGTCCCCACTCCCCCATTCAGGAACCTGATTTGACTTCGTTGGCTGGCTTCCGACAATTTTCTTTAATTCTTTGTATTTCTGTTATGTTTTTTCTCACTTCTCTTCTTCCATTTCTGATTTTTTTTAATTTGGGTCCTCTCTTTTTTCTTGATGAGTCTTGTTAAAGCTTTATCAATGTTGTTTCTCTTTTCAAAGGACCAGCTCTTGTTTTTATTGATCTTCTGTATTGTGTTTTTAGGCTCAATTTTTTAAATTATTATTTCCTTCCTTCTAATAACTTTGAGCTTTGTTGTTCTTTTTCTAGTTCGTTTAGGTGTAAGGTTAGATTGCTTATTTGAGATTGTTCTTGTTTTTTGGTGGTAGACCTGTATTGCTATGAATTTCTCTTTTAGGACTATTTTGGCCATGTATCTTTGTCTCAATGTATCTTTTGATGTCTTTTTTGATCTCAGTGTTTACCCATTCATTGTTTAGTGGCATGTTATTTATTTTTTATGTATTTGCGTGTTTTTCTTGTTGTTGTTATTGATTTCTAATTTCATACCATTGTGATCAGAAAGGAAACTTGGTATGATTTCAGTCTTCCTAAATTTATTGAGACTTGTTTTGTGGTCTATCTTGGAAAATGTTCTGTGTGCACTTGAAAAGAATATATATTCTGCTGCTTTGGGGTAAAATGCTCAAAAACATCAATTAAATTTGCCTCTCTTTGTCTCTAAACTTTCACATTTTAATTATGATGTGTCTTGGTGCGGGCTTCTTTGGGTTCATCTTGTTTAAGACTCCGTGCTCCCTGACTTGTAAATCTATTTCCTTCTCCAGGTTAGGGAAGTTTTCAGTCATTATTTCTTCAAATAGGTTCTCAATCCCTTGTTCTCTTTCTTTTCATTCTGGTACCCCTATAACGAGACTGGTGTTATACTTGATCTTGCCCCAGAGGTCCCTTAAACTACCCTCATTTTTTAAGTTCTTTTTCCTTTTTGCTGTTTCACTTGGGTGTTTTTTGCTACCTTGTTTTCCAAACCTCTGATTCAATCCTCTATTTCATCTAATCTGTTATTGCATCCTTCTAGTGTATTCTTTGTTTTAGCTATTGCATTCTTCATTTCTGACTGGTTATTTTTTATGGTTTTTATATCCTTTTTTTAAGGTTGCTATCTCTTTGTGGGTGTTCTCACTACATTCCTTAAATATTCTTATAACCATTGTTTTGAAATCTGTATCTGGTAGATTTCCTACCTTCTTTTTGTTTAGTTCTTTTACTGGAGTTTTTTTCTGTCTTTGATTTGGGACTTGTTTTTTTTGTTTGTTTGTTTATTCATTTTGGCTGCCCCTCTGTGTTTGTTTCTAGGTATTAGGTAGATCTGCTATATCTCCTAGTCTTGGCAGGGTGGCCTTATGTGTATTAGGTATCCTGTGGGACCCAGTGGTGCAGTCTCCCTGGTCACTTGGACTCGATGCTCCAGGAGTGCTCCTTGTGTAGGTTGTGTGTTCCCTACTGTTTTAGTTGAGCCTTGATTGTGTTGGCACATCGGCAGGTGGGACTGAACCTCAGGCTTACTGGATTGGCCACGGCTACAGCATATGAGCTGCTGTGTAGGGGCTGATCCCACAGAGCTAGATTTGCCCCAGTGGGCTCAGGTGCCTGCTGAGACAACCCTTTCTGTATGCAACTAGTGGGGCTAATCTTCTGGTGTTCTTTTATGGTTTGAAGCTGGCCGCTAAGTGTGCTGGTTCTGAAACCTATTGGAAGGGGCTCCTGTGCAGGCCAAGTTCAGCCGCTGCCTGTGACTGGTTCAGGGCTACCTGGTAAATGCTTCAAAGCAATCCACAGTTGGTCACTGCCTGGTGGGCCTTGAGGTGTGTGGGAGAGGCCACACTGTGAATAAAGATGAGTCATCACCAATACCAAGCTTGGGTCAGCTCAACAAAAAGCCCAGGGAACACCTAGCCCTGCTGCTGCCTGCCAGTTGTTTATAAAGCTTAGCTGGCTAAAAGAGCCTCAGGTGGTATGTATGGATGGTATGGGAAACAGGTGGGCAGGGTCTCAGGGAGTTATCAGCATAGGGTAAGTCATGTTCAATAGGCTAATGTAGATTCAGATTTGGTGCCTATTTTGAGCTTGGGACCATTCTGCAAAAGCTTCAGAGCCACCGAGGACAGCCACTGTGACAGCCTGCTGAAATGTGATAACAAAGAGTTAATCAAAAAAGCCTGAAAACTAGACAAAGGAGGTCTTAGTAATGTTTAACTAAAGCAAAATGGCCTAGTTCCTGGAACCCCTAACTGCCTCTTGTTAATCATGAAATTTGTAACAATGTAACAATGAGCTTGTACCCTAACTGCCAATTTTAGCTTGGGTTGCCCTGCTCCTGCTCACTTGCCTGGCCTGAGAAACAACCAATTGAATATAAGGTGGACATGATTCTTGTTCAGGGCTCCTCCTAGCAAGGACAGCCGCCGGCTATTAAACAGTCTTTGAGAGCATACTTGGTTTGGTCTTTTCAATATTGGCCACAACACCACCACCCTCCTAGGGCCCATGAACCCCTGAGAGTTGTCCAAGAAAAACTGTAGTATGGGGCAACAATGGCTGTCTGCCAGATGTGAAAAAGCCTCTAGCATTACACAAGTGGGATGGGTAGAGTGAGCAGGGCTCACCAGACCAATGAAAATTCAGATGTGGCCATGAATCCGGAGGGCTCAACACAGGACCGATGGCATTGGCTTCCCTTCTATGCTGGAGGAGGGCTCAACACAGGGAAAATAGCAGCTGTCCCTCCAGCCCTCTTGCTGAAGTTGCACAACTCAGTCTCTCCTTGTATATCTCTGGCACCTCCCTAGCCACTGTCCCTTTCCCACAGCCCAGGGTGAGTGCCTGGAAGTGAGAGAGTCTGTGTGCAGGCCCTTTAAGAGGATGCCTGGGTTTCCAGCCATCTTATGTTTTACCTAGACAAAAGGAATGAATCTCAGCTGATTCTCACAGCCAGATGTTGTAGGGCTGATATTCCTGGCACTAGTGCTCTAAGCTGGCAAGACTGGTGTGGAGCTGGGACCCCTCAATATTCAGAGGGGACCTCTGCAGCTGAGATATCCCTACTGATTCTCACCCATCACATGTGAGCATGTCTCTGCCCCCTTCCACCAGTCTCAATGTGGCTTCTTCTTTATATCCTTAGGCATAGGATTTCTGTTCATCTAGTCTTAGGATGGTTCTTCAGGTTTATCTATATTTTAATTGCAATTTTAATGCAGTCATAGGAGGAGGCAATCACAGTATCCATCTACTCCTCCATCTTGACTGAAATCCTCCTCACATTTCAATAGTATCATTTATTCCCCTTAATAATTTTTAATTTGGAGTATTTGAGTTAATAGCTTTTATTCTGTGTCCCATGGAAATTCTGAAGGTGGTACTGGCTGGATTTTTTTTTTCCTCAAAGCCTCTCTATTGTGTGACGGCTTATTCTAGTGCTGAAATTTCTGTAAAAAAAAATGAATGATTACATTGTATTTCAAAAAACCTAAAAACGATAGCTATGTTATCATTTTAGATAATTGTGTATTCCTTCTGTGCCTGCAGAGACCCTGGATACAATGGGGTCAGGGCTCAAGAGGACAAAAGAAAATTTTCTATGGTTTTTCTTAGATATACAGTATACATTTTTATTAGATTTATTCTAGATATTTTGTTTTATCCTTGGGTAATTGCACCCCCGTTCCTCAGAAATTACTGTTTATTGTAAATTTTGTACATCTGTAGGTACTCGTTTTATATATGTTGAAGCTATGTCATTGTCAAACTGATTTGTAATGTTGTCATTGAATTGGCTCCATCCACTGGAATGAAAACTTACCCTTCCTACTTAGGAGAAGAGCTGTTAGGTGAAGAAGAATCAAGACACAGATAAGTAGGAGTGAAAAGAAAACAGCCTCCCAACTCACACATGCAGTAAAACAAATTTCATGTGGGTAAACATGTAATTATTTACAATATATAGTACATGAAGACATAAAAATTATACCCAGATATTTGTTCTCATTCTCAAATAATGTTGGGTCTCCTAAGATATGCAATGTATGTGAAATGTATAACATGAAATTTACACTTTGAAATTTTAGTTTTTAAGGAAACCCAAAGTTCACCATTCTGTCTGTTTTCAAGTTCCTTTCTGATGACAATCCCAAGGTCTATTATTTAGTAAAAAAGATAAAAGAGCTCTTGCTGGTCATCTGGAAGAATCTGGGAAGGACAGGGCTCTGCTGTTGCTCCCAGAACTGCATCTTCTGAATGGGGTCTGATGCCCTTAGCTGAGCCCTAATCCCAGCCACTGGCGGCCTCAGCAACCTCCCGTCCAGGGAAGAGGTGGACCCTCCCAGGTCTACTTCCTAGGAGGAGCCCTGGGCTGCTTCTTCATCGGGATCCCGGGGAACCGGCATTGGGATTGAGACGAGCCAGGTCTCAGCAGGGAAGACATAGGCCACCTGGGTGGCCATGGCCTGGACGGTCTGCACCCGGGTACACAGACGCCCCCGGACCTGGGCGAGCATGGTGAACTGCTCCCAGCTCAGCTGGGAAGGAACTCGCTGGTTCTGCACCTGGACCATTTTCTGATAAATGGCCTCAGATATAGTGTGCAGGGAGATTACCAGGCACTGCCAGAGTAGAGGCAGCTGGACTCCTGGGGACCTGGATCGCAGCCGCTTGCTGCACCCGGTGTGCCTCCTCTGGGTCAGACATCCTGGGTCTTCTTGCAGTCGCTGCTGTGGCCAGCATTGGGGACTTTAGGGATCTTCTTTTCCAAAGTCACTCCTCTCTTGCGTTCTTCTCCTAGAGAGGCCCCTGCAGAATTAATTGGTGAGACCTGCCCGATTAATTCCCAGGGTCCCCCAATCCCAAATCTCACCCTGTGACTTCGCAGGAACACCACAAATGTCCTGCTCCTTTTCCAATTCATATCTCTAAAGCCGGTGGTGCCTCACCCATCCTGGGGCCCCAAATGCTCCCTGGATCTCAGAGTCTCAAACTACTTTGGCCACTGAACACCCCTCTTTGTGTCTGCGACCCAGATATTCCCAGCTTAACAACATCCTACCTGCTATAGAACGTGGACTGTCCCTAAATCTGCTTTTCCTCCTCCTGGAGCTCTGCTTCTGTGAATAAAGTGAGAGTTTCAGTGACTCTCAGCAACCAGACACCCTAGAAAGATCAGTCCATCCTGCACACACAAGAAAACAAGGTTGAAACCAAAACCTTTTCTCAGCTGTTCCTAGAGTCCAGGATCTGCTAGACCCTGGCTGCCAAGAGCAGCACCCAGTTGCCTGCGGGGGAAGACTGAGCTACCCATTTGCTGTTCCTCTTGACCAGAAAAATAAGATCTTACCTGGTGGAACAATGCATCTATTTTTGCCTTTGAGTTTAGTTTCTTTGGAATTCTCTTACTGGTCTGACCCTAGAGAAAAAGAAGTGTTGGTGACTAGCCTCCCTTCAGGCACAGAGAATTCCTCTAGTCCATCCCTGTGGGGTTAATTCAAGTATAGCCCTTCCACATAAACAAGACAAAAAGAGCTCCTTGGTCTGCAACCCCAAGAAAGGACAGTGGACAAAGAGTTCTCTGGGCTGTGCTTCCTCCCAAGGACATTTTCTGCTGTCCCATGGGAACTATCTGCATCTTTGGCCATTCCCATGGATGTTATCTGCTGCTCCACTGGAGGACGCAGCTGGTCCACCATCCTCACAAACACTATCTAGGCAGCATGTTCTGTTCTCATCCGCCTGGGAAAGCACCTGCTTCCCTGATGAGGTAATCCACCTCTCCTCTGCTCGCATATAGAACATTGCCTGCTATTGCCTGGGTGCCTTTTCCTGCAGCTCCTCCTGACCAAGTGCTGAAGCTTCCCTGTTTCATAATAAACAGAATTTAACACCTCTCTGGTCCTCTTGATGGTTTTTCCAGAATACCCAAGGCCCAGGTCTAAGCCCTGGCCTAGAACTCCTGCATTATAATCCCTGACCCATATTTGTAGGCAATTCTCTCCACTAAGTCTGTTTGGCCAGTGTCAGGTGTGACCAGAGCAACATGGTTCCAAGGCATCATTGCCACGCTTTTAAAATTCCAAGGCTAAATTATATTTTCTATCATCTGTCTTAAAATAAAATCCAACTAAAGACACAGAATTCAGTTTCCCTGATCCCACCCTCTTTCTAACCTCTGCACAGACCATCTTTACTATGACTTTGGGTGCTGTTCTCTTTTAAATTGGAATAGAATGTCTTGCTTCTTTTTTCCAATGGTTTCTCCTCCACATCTGAGCCTCTTTCTTCAAATGAGTTATATTGGAGGAGGGGCTGCTCAGTGGGGTTTTGAATGGAGTCTGACTAGAATGGAAAAGGTCTTGGTTTTCCTTTCCTGATTCCATCTTGAAACCCAAAGGGAAGACCCTCCCTGTGTCAAGTCTAGAGTCAGAAGTACAGGTTGGTTTGATGACCCTCTCAGAGGGCATGGCTCTCTCCTATTGGCTGTTTACCTTCCTGCCACTCATCAGAGCCTCAGATGGGTTGAAATTAGGAATGCACTTGTTATGGTTTGTCAAAAAAAGGTCACTGCCACCAATCTAATGCCAACATGAGTCCCCAGTCTGAGCTATGGTAAAGGAGAAACCTTATTCAGGTAAACAGTTTGCAAACAGGGGAGACACACCCTCTGGTGGAAGCTGAAAGTGTGCTCTGCAGAAACAAAGGGAAGGCTGTTTATAGAGAAATTCCCCCACCATGATCTCTGATCAGTTCATTTTATGCAAAAGAATCCAAATTTGCACAGTCTGATTGGTCCAAATAGCACTGATTGGTCAGTGAAGATGCAAATGAGGATATAGTGGATAGTTCTGATTGCACAGCTCAAGTCTCAGTCCATTGGTTAAAATATACAGAAACTCCTTTATAAAGGTTGACTCAGATGGCAAGAGTACAGTGCAGAAGGGTGGCAGCTCAATCTGTGGCTTTTCCCTGAAATGTGAGAGGCTTCTGTCAGCATTGGCTGGTTACGAATTTGTGCCCAGTTTACCCTGAGGAGTCCTTGGGAGATATCTTTCTTCTTGAGATCCACTATTTAGACTGGTGATCCCCACAGAGATAAGGGAAGACTTTTGCAGGATCCTGCCATAGAGTCAAAAAGCAGAATAGGAAAACCAGGAGGCAGAAGACCAGAAGGCAGAAGGTCCTCCCTATCTTACTTCTGGCCCCAAACCTATCTAGAATTATTTAAGACTCTGCCAAGATTTCTGCTGCTTCTTCCACCATGAAATGAGAAGTGAGGGCTGCCCAAGGGTATATGGATTACAGAGACTCATTAGAAGGATTTCTTTCATGGCAATGAAATACACGTATTTTCACTATTTTCTCTGATTTCATTCTATATAGGTCACTGGGAAATTGGACTTAAAAAAATAAGTGTTTACCAGAACCATTATGCCATTGGTGTATTTCTCTCCAATATTCTCCTCTGTATCATTAGACTCTAGATTTCACTGTATGAAAAGTTACAAGTCCATCCTATCTATGAATATATCTGACAAACATCAAACCTATGAAACCAGCAATGACCTAAAAATAATTGATTGTAAACATAGCTTCCCAGTAATGATTTATTTTATTTAAAACATTAAAGGTAGAAATTTTAAACATTCACACAATTTATAAAAGTAAAGTAAACCTCCATTTACCCTTAAGACCACTTCAAAATATGTCAGTGTTTTGTCAATCTTGTATCATCCATTTCAATCTTCTCCTTAGGGTGGGGATTGGGTGGGAAATGGAGCTGAGATACTTCAATGCAAATTCTAGAATTATGTATTTCTCTAATAAATAAGTTGTGAGCCATTAAATTTATCTCTAATAAATAATTCTTTAAGAATATAGAAGAAGCAAACACAAAATTATTCTTTAAATTTTTAAATATCATCTGATACCCAGTTTATGTTAATATTTTCCTAAATTTATCAGGCACATTTTAAAATTTCTTTTTGAACCAGGATCTAAACAAAGTTCTATATTACAATTATTTATTTTAATATTAAAACTGGTAAATTCTGTCTAAAAATATTATTTATGACCAGCTATAAAATGGAGGTATATAATTGCAATCTTTATCATTCAAAAAGAAATATTATCCAGAATATATAAAAATGAATTTTTACCCATTCAAGTCAAAGGAAGAAAATCCACAACAAATTGAAAAACTTTTTTGAACAGACAATTCACAAGTTAGTAGACTCATGAGATGAATATTATATTACATTGCACACAGCATTGCTAATACTAAAACAAATATAAATAAAAAGACCACCACATACATACTGTTCATATTGATACCCAGAGTGTCAATGATGTGGGGAATCTCAGGCCCTCCTCCAGAGTCAGTGTGGGCATTATTAGCTTAACTACTCCAAAGGACAATATAGTCACATGAACTAAGCATGTGTGAGAAAGATGATCTAGCAATTCAATTTCTCACTTCCTGTGCATAACAACAAAGAGATTGCCCAAGTATATTTATGGTAGCTTTGTGGTTGAATGAAAAAATTGGACACAACATAAATGTCCAGTATAGGATCAGAGATTAAAACAAGAAAGTCCAGTACATGGACACAAATAACAAGCAGTGGTGAAACTGAATGAACTAGATGTATATGTGTAAACGGAGATTTTTCAGAATTAACTGAAGAAAAAGTCAAGATACAGTACTAAACATGTGTTTAAATATTTTGTACTTGCAGACAATATTTGGTGTGAGCAGAGGTTGCCAAAGTGGAGTCACTTATATCAAGAAAACTAAAGTGAAGCAGGGAGGCCACGAAGGATTTTGTCTTATATTCCATTCAGCATGTTTATACAGGAAACTTGCCACCTTTGAGTGGTGCCTGAACTTTATCTTCTCCTCACCATAATAACCAGATCACCTGCAGGTTATACTTTGGAAGGAGCCAATCTAGTTAGCCAACAGCATCCTTTATTTGCATAAAGTCTTAACCAATCCCTAGTTATTTTTTTAAATATTTTTATTTTTAAATTATAGTTGACATACAATGTTATATTAGTTTCAGATGTACAATATAGTGATTAGACATTTATATATTCTATGAAGTGATCACCCTGAAAAATTTAGCACCCATCTGAGACCATGCATAATTATTACAATAGTACTCATTATATTTCTTATGCCATACTTTACATCCTCAACCTATTCTGTAATGACCAGTTTGTACTTCTTAATTCTTTCCCCTTTTTGACCCCCACACACTACTCTCATCTGGTAACCCTCATAATGTTCTCTGTATCTATGAGTTTATTTCTATTTTGTTTATTTTGTTCTTTAGATTCCACATGTAAGTAAATTATATGGCATATGTCCTTATCTGACTTACTCTACTCAGCACAATACCTTCTAGGTCCATCCATATTGTTGCAGATGGAAAGATTTCATTTGCTTGTTTCTTTGTTTCTTTTTATAGTTGATTAGTATTCCATTGTATATGTATACCACTTCTTTTTTTATTCATTCATCGATTAATGAACACCCAGGTTGCCTCCATATCTCAGCTATTGTAAATAATGTGGCAATGAACATATGGATGCACGTGTCCCTTCAAAGTAATGTTTTGGGTTTCTTTGGATAAATACCCAGAAGTAGGAGCACTGGATCCTTTGTCTCTTGTTATACACTTTGTTTTAATGTCTCTTTCATCTAGTATAAGTATTGTTATGCCAGATTTTTTTTTCATTTCCATTTTCATGAACTATCATTTTCCATTCCTTTGCTTTCAGTCTGCATGTGTCTTTTGATCCAAAGTTAATCTCTTCTAGGCAGCTTATGTAAGGGTCTTGTTTTCTAATACATTCAGTGGTACTATCTTTTGATTGTAGCATTTAATTCTTTTTTGTTTGAAGTATTTGTTCATAGATATGTAATTATTGCCATTTTATTATTGATATTTTTGATACATTTTTTCTTCTTCTTATAGAAGTCCCTCCAACATTTTCTGTAATGCTGGCTTGATGGAGATAAACTCATTCAGCTTTTTCTTGTCTAGGAAGGCCTTTATCTGTCCTTTGATGTTGAATGATAGCTTTGCTGGGTAGAGTAATCTTGGTTGTAAGTCCTTGCTTTTTATCACTTTGGATACTTCTTGCCAATCCCTTCTGGCTGTAAAGTTTCTGTTGAGAAATTAGCTGACAGTCTTATGGGAGCTCCTTTGTAGGTAACTAATTGTTTTTCTCTTGCTGCTTTTAAGATTCTTTGTCTTTAACCTTTGGCATTGTAATTATGATATGGCTTGGTGTGAGTCTCTTTGGGGTCATCTTGTTTGGGACTCTGCACTTTTGGGGGTTGTATGTCTATTTCCTTCACCAACTTAGGGAAGATTTACGTTATTATTTTCTCAAATAGGATTTCAATTTCTTGCTCTCTCTCTTCTCCTCCTGGTATCCCTATGATGTGAATATTGTTACACTTGATGTTGTTCCCTTAAACTATCTGCATTTTTTTTCTTGTTGCCGTTCTGATTGGGTGTCCTCTGCTACCCATCCTCCAAAATGCTGATTTGATTATTTGCTTCATTCAATTTATTGATTCTCTCTAATATACTCTTTATCTCAGATATTGTATTCTTCATTTCTGACTGGTTCTTTTTTATGTTTTCCATCTCTATTTTTATGTTTTCTGTCTCTTTGTTAAAGTTATTATTGAGTTTGTCTACTCTTCCCCTAAGTTCACTGTGTATCCTTATAATAAGTGTTTTGAACTCTGCATCTGATAAATTGCTTTTCTCCATTTCGTTGAGTTCTTTTTTTTTTTAGTTTTGTTCTGTTCTTTCACGTGGGACATATTTCTTTGTCTCTCCATTTTGGCTGCCTACTTGTGTTTGTTTCTAGTATTAGGTAGGGGTCCTAAGTCTCCTGTTCTTAGTAGAGTGGCCTTATGTAGTAGGTGTGCTGTGGGGCTCAGTGGCACAGTCTTCTATGGTCACCTGAGGCGGTGCTCCAGGTGTGTCACTTACGCAGTTTCTGTGTGGCTTCCCATTGTAGTAGAGTCTTGGTTGCTCTTTGCTGATTTATTGTGAGGCATGGCTGGTGAAGGGCTGACCCTACAGACCAGGGCTCTGGTGCCTGCCCACTCTGCTCTTCAGGTGTATCTTTCTAACATGCAGCCCTGGGAGTTGCTCTGGCTCTGGCTCTTGTTGAAGTAAGTCACTGAGTGTGCTGGCCTAAGGGCCTCCTGGGAGGGGCCCAGATGCAGGCCAGTGCATTTCTGGGGCCACCTGGTAATCACCAAGCAATCCGTAGTTGGGTGCCTCCTTTTGTGGCCTTATATGTGCCTTGAGAGGCCAAGCAAGGAACCAAGGCTGGCTGCCACTTATCAGGAGGTATGGAGCATACTAAGGCCAGATGCTGCTTCTTTGGTTTTTATGAGCCTTTGAGAGAGTCTAGGAAAGTCTGCAGCATGAGCCAAGACAGACCATTTGTATGGAAAAAACCACTAGAGGCAGTTTGGGTGCTTCCACAAGTTGAGAGAGGTAGGGTATCAGGGAATCTCCAGGGTGGAGTGTTCTGTGTTAGCTTGGTTGATAAACAGGCTAACATATATGATATGTTAGCCACCCATGTCCACATGCTAGGAATTGGGAGGGCTAAAAAGGAACAATGGATACTGCTAGCACTTCTGTATTGGAGAAAGCTGCTCTTTCAGTCTTCACCCTAAAGCCAGACAACTCATTTCCTCTTTGTATGTCCCTGTAACTCCTCAAGCAGCTGCTCTAGTGCTGGAGCTCAAAGCGAGTGAGTCTGTCACTGAGTAAGTTTATGTGCGGGCCCTTTAAGAGGAACGTCGCAACTCCCGCAGACCTCTGTCTCACTCAGCTACATCTCCCCTAGTTTTCACAGCCAGAAGTTGTGGGGATTTCTCTTTTTGGAAATGGAATCCTGGATTGGGGAGCCCAATGCAGCCAGGACCCTTTGCTTCTCTTGGGAGAACTTATGCAGCCAAGATAAACCTCCCAGTTCTCAAATACCACACATGTTTGTGGGACCAGCCTGTTTTACATCTCCACCCCTCCTACTGGTCCCAAGGTGACCTGTTACACAAGACCTCAGTTGCAGGACTTCTGTTCAGCCAGACCTCAGGTGACTCCCAGTGATGATTGTTCGGTAGTTTAGTTGTAATTTTGATGTGGTTTTGAGACGGGGTGAACACAGCATCTACCTTGTATGTCATCAAGTCTGAAACCTGACCAATCCCTACTTATTTATCAGGAATTCTTCATTTAACTGGATTAAGAACAGCCTGAGCCTTTAAAAGTCCCGCCTTTTTTTTGCTCTCCTTGAAGCACAGTTTAGGTTGCTACCTGAATCTATGCCTGAGGTTGCAACATTTTCTTTTGGTCAAATTAATGCCTTTTTTTCTTTACTACAGTCTGAATATTTTTTATGTTAACAGTAGTGTTAAAAGTATATGCATGTATGATAAGATTTCTTAAATCTTGGGAATGAGAAATATAAAACTATAGTTGATTGTTACAAATACATACATGTGTGATGAAATACAAAGGCAGAAGAAAAGTAAACATGAAATAACTATTCCCTCATATCTTAGGAGAAGATTAGATGTTTAGATCAAGCATGATTGAGTTGAGCTTGTTAGGTTTGTGCTGATGCTTGAGCAGAGACCTTATGAGGTAGTAAAATGTCCAACTGGAGAGGAAATTTTCCCTCATCTTCGTACTTCTTCAGTCATCCTGGAATCCCCGGTTTCCTATAGAGTTTGCTCAACATTTACAGTCTGAGCTAATAAGAACAGCTGAATCATTATCATCATCCATGTCATGATCCCTTTTTCTTTTGTCCCTAATTAAAATGGTTTGTGGAATGACTATTGCATCATGAATTTCTGGACACTGATGGGCCACATGTTTGTGTACTCTCCTAAAAAATCAACATGCAAACCCAAAATATATCAACCTTTGAAAGCTACCTGTGACTGATGCTGACTCACTTTAGCTCTCCTCTTTAACCCCATATAATGTGCAAGAACTTCCAGGCTTTGGGACACATGGTGAAGATTAGAAGGTGCCCCAAGAAGTGTGGGGGGGTCCTTGGACTCCGGTAAGAAGGAGAAGCTGGAATCAAAGAAGCCCCAGCAACTCCAGATTCCTGAGCCCTTCAATAAAGAGAAAGAACAGAGAAGATAAAAAAGAAGAAGAAGAAGAGGTACAAAGACATAAAAATCTGGAGGGGTAAATCATTTTTAGAACCATCATCCAAGGACATTGGAATCCTTAGACATTAAAGTTCAAGTGTAAATGGGTTCTAGTTCCCCAAACCAACAATGAATTCTTGGAACAGCATCTAGGTGTTTGATAATTCAACTCAATTCTGACACAATCAACCCAGCGATAGCATCAGATGTCCCATATTTAGAGCTCATTTCACAAAACTTTCTCCACTCAACCCCAAACTTCATGTCAGTTGAAAACCCAGACCATTACCTTTGCTGCTGACCTGCAAGCTACAAAATGGATGTTCCACAACCCCCTCCAACTCAGGATGTCTATTGCAAGTCTCAGTTGTTACCTGTATTTCTGACCCAGAGATTCCTACCATCTGCAACTTGGGTTCAATTAATTTGCTAAAGCGGTTTACAGAACTCAGAGAAACATGTTAATTACTACATTACTAGTGTTAAAAAACAAAATTAAACTAAGTAAATCTGAAGATCAAATTGACTTTGATAAAGTGATTCATGAATAAGGCAGCACCCATCTAGTAACTAGAAGGGGGTTCCAAGGAGTTGCACAAAATAGAAGGATTTTATAGGAAGATGGCTGGGACAAAAGAGCTATTAGCAAAAGAAAAAAAAAGATTATTGTTGAGGTCAAGACAGCTTTTCTTTGGGGAAAGAGAAGAAAAGGGTTATATTATGTAGGTTTCCTCTTCTTTCTATGGGGGATAGAGTGGACCTACATGACAGATTACCTTATTTCTGCTTGACCAAAAAATTCCACACTGGTTAATTAAATTATGTTTCTGGGAGAAGCTGAAATTGCCCTTAGATCAGGTAGTAAACCTAAAATGTATTACAGTATGGCATATACATATTAGAAACTCTAATGTGTGAATATTGTATAGTTTATAAATTGACATTATATAATTTGCAATTGATATTTAAGAAAGTATCACATGATACATTTGAGCCTGAATACAGTGCTGTCTGAAATTCATTACTACAAAATAACCTTTTCCTCAAACTCTGTTTTACTAGCTTCCAGGGGAAAGAGTCTCACCATAATCAATAGACTACAAAAGGTTTCAGTAAAGACATAGCTGTCTCCATGAAGCCCATCATACTCTCAGAGTTAGAGAAAACCTATTCTTGCCATTGTCATTGGCATAAAGCATTTCTTTACAAGATTATATGATTCCTTTAGGTTTATCTTAATCTTTTATGCAAACATGGAGGTATTATAGATACACCTCTAATAATGCTGAAAATTTAATCTATGATTCCTGTAAGGTAGGCTGAAAACAATGGTTTCAGAACTGTAGGCCATAAATATCTTCAAAAATTAGGAGTCCATTGTTCATATTTCTAAGTCTCTGTCCTGTTCATTTGTTGCTTTTAGGTTTATATCCCCCATATAAGTGATATCATTTGATTTTCAACTTTTTCTGTGTGGCTAATTTCACTTAGCATGATTATCTCGAGGTCCATTCAGGTTGTCACAAATGGTAGTATTTCATCTCTTCTTATAGCCAAATAATATTCCATTGTATATACATACCACAGCTTCTTTAGCCAATCATCTATTATAAGACACTTTGGTTGCTTCCATGTTACAGAGGCTACACTGTGAATAGTGCTGCAATGAACATCGATGTACAATTATCTTTTTGGATATGAGTTTTCAAGTCTTTGGGATAAATACCCAGTAGAGGGATTGCTGGGTCATGTGGAAGATGATTTCTTAGTTTTTTGAAGAACCTCCATGCTGTTTTCTATAGTGGCTATACCAATGGACTAGTGGTTACCAGAGGGTGGAGGGGGGTGGGAAGAGGTAGACAGGGTAAAGGAAATCAAATTTATGGGTTTGGGGGAGGGTGAAGTGAGTAAAGGAGATCAAATCTACTATAAAAAAAATAAAGTACAAACTAAATGCTCAAAAATAAAAACTTAAATAAAAATGAAAATTAGGAGTCTGATAGGTAGCAGGAGCTGAGAGCAGACCCCAGAGAATCCTGAGTGCCTGCACCACTGCCTCTGGCCTGTTTACCACCCCTAGGATGAGCTGCAGCTGCCCCAGCCAGCTCCAGTCTCCATCACTGCAACTATGAACAGCAAGGGTGAGACCCAAAAGCCATTTGCAGCCTTCCCCCATCCCAAGCCCACCCCCAGTCCTCCAATCCATTGCCATCCCCCTCCCCTTCATTGATGTGGACAATGGCCTAGCACTGGAGCCCAGCAGGGAGTGGAGGCCTGCGGCCTCACAGCCATGGTGCCTGCCTGAGGGGACAAGAAAGTCATCACAAGGAAGGTTTGGGGAACAGTAGATGGTTCTATGTAATAAATGGATATGGTTTCATCAATGGGAATGACACCAAAGAAGATGTATTTGAATACCAGACTGCCATAAAGAAGAATAACCCAGGAAGTACCTTCGCAGTGTAGGAGATGGATAGACTGTGGCGTTTGATGTTGTTAAAGGAGAAAAGAGTTTAGGAGGCAACAAATGTTACAGGCCCTGGTGGAATTCCAGTGCAAGGCAATAAACATGCAGCAGACTGTAACTATTATAGATGCTCTCCATGTCACAGGGTTCCTCCACAAAATTACCAGCAGAGTTACCAGAATAGTGAGAGTGGGGAAAAAATAAGGAATTGAAGAGTGCTCCCAAAGGCCAGGCTCAACAGTGGCGGCCCTACTTCAGGCAACAGTTCCTACCTTACTACATGAGGAGATCCTATAGGCGTGGACCACAGAATTCCAACCTGCCAGTGCAGTGATGGAGGGTGCTGACAACCAGGGTGCAGGATAACAAGGTAGACTAGTGATACAGAATATGTACTGGAGCTGTAGACCATGATTCCACATGGGCCCTTTTCACCAAAGACACTAGAGAGGATGGCAGTGAAGAAGATAAGGAAAAATCAAGGCGATGAGACCCGAGGTCAGCAGCCACCTCAACGTAGGTACCGTGGTAACTTAAATTATGATTCAGACTCAGAAAACCCTAAACCACAAGATGGCAAAGAGACAAAAACAGTTGATCCACCAGCTGAGAATTTGTCAGTCCCCGAAGCTGAGCAGGGCGGGGCTGAGTAAATGCTAACTTACCATCTCTACCATCATCTGGTTTGGTCATCCAACAAGAAGAAGTGAATATGAAATTCCAGCTATAAGAAACAAACAAAGGATTGGAGCTAAAGACCTTAAGTGCTTGCTTTTTGCCTGTTGAGCAGGTAACTAGAACTATCTGTATTATCTATACAGCATAAGGTTTTTAATATTTTTAACTAAAGACGTCTCTTTTTGGTGATGACAAATGTGGTGTTTTTTGTTTTGTTTTTTTTTAAAGCCTGTTTTTTTACAATACACCTTTAAAGGTTTTTTAATTGTTTTATATATGGTCAAGTCAGAGATTTTTAAGAACTTAAATTTTAATTTGTAATAAAAGCTTACAATTTGACTTTTTCAAAAAAGTCAACAAACTGCAAGCACCTGTTAATAAAGGTTTTAAATAATAATAATAATTAGGATTCCTTTTCACTGGGTTAAATACCAACAATCACTGTCATTGTCATTTGTACTTCATTTCATTAGGAGCCAACAGGTTTTATAATATGTCTAGAACCCCTTCTCTCTTTAAGAGTTCAGCTCATGTCTCAGAATTATTCTTCTTCCTGTGTGGCTTTGGCTCTGGATCACTTTCCACTCCAGAACAATCCCCATTCCTGATATCATTACCTACATTCACTAGTCATATGCATCCATACCTTACAGATGTTGCCTCTCAACTGAAATAGAAATTATTATCCAGATCCATCCCTGATCCATCACTATCTAAATGGTAAGCTCAGTGTGATGATCACAATAGCCAGAATATATGAGAGGGAGTCAGCTACACTCTGAGATATGTATAGTAAGTCTGTGACTGCACCTTCCCCTCAGAATTGCAATTATTGTTTCACCTGTAGTGGCAACGACGATGCAGACTTAGGGAGCTGCGAACATTTATGAAAAACATTTCTCTAACACTGGAAATTACCAAAACCACTGACAATTTTCCTTTTAGTAGCTACAAAGGGGCTTTGCAATGATTGGTAGAGGCTATTTTCCATTCCTAGAGGAATTTGTGTCTTACTGGGTACTCTGCTTCGCTGACAAGTTCTTCTACCCAAAAACGAGTTCTTTCTCATCTTCAGACTACTGAGCTGAACAGTCATTAACGTAGGAACAAAGAAATGCAAGCAGACAAAGTACTTGAGAAAGACTTTCAAAGTATAATAAGAGGAAGAATATGATGTCAAGCACTCAATGCCAATCAATTTGTAAGTCTAGATGAAATAGACTAGATGGTCTGACATGCCATTTCTCCATCTAGGAGATAGAAAAATGTCACTTGCTCAATCCAAGAGCACTGGATGGTTACCACAGTGTTTAGTACTTATTTGTGGATGAAGTTTCAGAAATACTATTGTAATTCAAAATTATATTTCTTATAATCACTCTTATAATTCATTAAAAAACATCTTCACTTTTATGTTTTCTATTTCTTTGTTGAAGTTCTGAGTAGATTGCTTGTCTCCATTTCGTTGAGTTCTTTTTCTGGAGCTTTGTTCTTTTCTTTCACGTGGTACATATTTCTTTGTCTCCCCATTTTGGCTGCCTTCTTGTGTTTGTTTCTATGTATTAGGTATGGCTGCTTTGTCTCCCTGTCTTAGTAGAGTGGTTTCATGTAGTAGGTGTGCTATGGGGCCCAATGGCACAGTCTTCCCTGGTCACTTGAGCCAGATGCTCTAGGTAGGTCCCTTGTATGGGCTATGTGTGCCTGCCTATTGTAGTTGAGCCTTGGTTGCTCTCTGCTTGTCAATAGGAGTGGTTGATTCTCAGGCTGATTGTTATGACTGGCCATGACCAGTGGAGAAGCTTTTGTTTAAGGGTGACCCTATAGAGCAAGATTTGCTTTAGCAGGGCTCTAATGTCTGCCCTGTCTGCCCTTTGAGTGTTTCATCCTTAGATATGACCCCGGGTGGTGCTCCAGCTCAGATCAAAGTCAACCACTGGATTGTAGTCTGGGGCCTCCTAGGAGGGACCC
The DNA here is from genome assembly GCA_004027375.1 of Macroglossus sobrinus. Taxonomy (NCBI): domain Eukaryota; kingdom Metazoa; phylum Chordata; class Mammalia; order Chiroptera; family Pteropodidae; genus Macroglossus; species Macroglossus sobrinus. The sequence continues at coordinate 127,658 of PVKZ01002582.1, read as the reverse complement.
TGCCACAGGCCAAGTTCAGCTGCAGTCTGTGCGCTGTCCGGGGCCACCCAGTGTGAGCCACCAAGAAATCCATAGATGGCTGCCACTCATTCTGGGCTTGAAAGTGCCTTGAGAGGCCAAGCCACAAACCAAGACCAGCTGCTGCTAGTGTGAGGCTTAGGGCTGCTCAGCAAGAGATATGGGGCATGCCCAGGCCAGAAGCTGCTTGTTTTGTGAACCTTTGAAAGATTTTAGGAAAGTTCAAAGCATGAGCCAAGACAGGCCGTTTGTATGGAAAATCCACTAGTAGCAACTTAGGCAGGCTGGTAAGTAGGGAAAGACAGAGTCTTAGGGCATCACCAGGGTGGGGCAACCAGTATTAGCCAGGCTGATGGAGATTTAGATATGGTGGCTGCCTGGGTCTCCAAGCATGGCAGGGGAGAGCTCAACAAAGGAAGAAAGGCCTTTGTCAGCATCTCTGTCTGAGAGAAACCAGCCCCTCCATCACTCTCCCTGAAGCCAGACAATTCAGTTCCTCCTTGTATGTCTCTGGTACCTTTTGAGATCCTGCTTCAGTGCTGGAGTACAGAGTAAGTGAGTCTGTTCTTGAGCAAGTTCATGCAGGGCCCTTTGAGAGGAACACCTAGGACTCCCACAGCTCTTCAGTTCACTCAGCCACAATCTCCACTGGTTTTCACAGCCAGAAGTTGGTCTTCCCAGCATTGGAACCCTGGCTGGGGAGCCGGGTGTGGGGCCAGGAATTCCCCCACATGTAGAAATGGGACCAGCCTGTTTTGCATCTCCACCCCCGTTACCAATCTCAAAGTGGCCCCTTCTATTTGTTCCTAGTTGTAGGACTTTTGTTTGGCTAGACTTCAGGTGGCCATTCTTTAGTTTAGTTGTAATTATAATGTGGCTGTGAGAGGAGGCAAGCAGAGTATTCACCTACTCCACCTTCTTGACCGGAACTCTGATCCAGGCCATTCTTAACCTTGGTTTTCACTTTATTTTACACTGGTGCTCAGGAGGTCAGCCTTCCAAAGTCCTGGTTTCTACTGAACTCCTCGCCATGGGGAGATGAGTTTCCCATGCCCAAGTGAATCAGATGCTGAGTGAATCAGCCAGCAGGTTGGCATATGTATAAATATTTTTATAAAATAGGCTTTATTTTTAGAGCAGCTTTTGACTCACAATAATACTGAAAGATTTCCCATACACTCCTGTCCACACTCAGAAACTTCCTCTCCCATACAACATCTGTATGAATGTTTTAAACATAGTATATAGTGTTAAAAGCATATAGATATATGTGCATCTTTGAAAAATCCTTGGGAATTGCAAAAACCAAATTATAGTGGATGGTTTCAGTGTATACAAATGAGATGAAATAAAGAAGCTGTAGAACAGTAAACAGCTAATAAAGCATTCCATCCTTAGCAGGAGGGCAGGCAGTGATGAGGTCACACAGTACTAGATAAGGCTGATTGAGTTAGCAAGAAGGGAAACGTTGGGGTCCTGAAGCCAGACAAAGCCCAGAAGAAGGGACCCTCCTCTCAGTCACCTCTTCCTCAGTCATCCTGGCATCGCTTCTGTCTCCAGTGGTGTTTGCCCAGCGTCCATATATCAGAGTGGCTACTGACCCTCAGAAGGACTACAGGCTAGTCTCCATTACTGTCTGGGACCTCAATTTACCCTTGAGAAATAGGAGAGTGGTAAAATCTATAAAAGGACCATTTTAGTTGTTGAAGGAAGGATACTTAATTGTTTATTAGTATTTTTTAGCATATACCCTGATTCAAAAAATATTTCCAAAATGTTAATTTTTAGACAAAGATCAAAATTTCCAAGGAATGATCATGCAGCACCTGATTTGCTAAGCAGTCATGGAGCCCTGTTGTCTTTGACCCAGAACTTTTAAAAACTATAAGTGACTTATTAATTTATCTTTTATTCTAATGTATTCATGAGAACTTGTTTGAAGCTGTTGAAATTCAGTACTCTAACCCTAACCATAAATAAAGCAGAGCAGCGCCTCAGCTGTGAAGCCCCCAGTCCAACATAGAGACAAGAATGATTCTACCTTAATTTGTTCGGAAAAGCTTTTTCACTGCTCAATTTTGGTCATTTATTATTTGAAGATCAAAGCATACTTTATTCTAGATTTTTAAATATGCTTGTTCTACATAGACATGGCATTCCCAGAGCACTTCTTTCCTGTTTCTATGGCAAAATTGTTTTTTTTTCTAATAAAATCTATTATGATAAATTTTATTACCCTTTTATGACAGCCAATGATAATGTATTCTATTGCTGGTTTCAAATAAATAATATATTTTCCTGATATAGCCTATTTGTTTTTCAACCAGGTCCTATTTATTTTTGATTAACTGATACATCTTTTTCTCCCTTTTGTAATCTTTTGTTTTTCTGTCTCCAGGTTCTTGCTGAACACTTTCTATAAATTGTGTGTTTATTATAATGGGTCTATTTAGACTAAGAAGTTTCCCCTGAATACAGAGTTTTCCCTGATCCTAAGTTTAGTATAAAGTGCTTTATCTTTTATTCTTCTTTAATGATTTTGATTTGAATTTCATTTTTGATTTTAGGAATTTAATTTCAGGGATTTCCAGGAATGTATTTCATAGCTTAATAAATATATAAAGAACTTAAATAACATAATTGCATTGAATTAATTAATTAATTAATTGAATTATGTTAAAGGGTGGACAATAGAGTATAAAATATGCAGTTTTCTAAATATTTAACTTTCTTTGAAACCAATTATATGATCACTTTTTCCAAGTGTTTTATGGTATACTTTGCACAGTCTCTAAATAAAGAAACTACCATTCATACAAGTCAAACATGTTAAGTCTAGTGGAGGAAATTGTTTCGATTTATCCCTTATTTCTCATTCAGGTTGGTACTGTTACTAGTAGGACATGTACCTGTGGTTTAAAGGAAAGGGTAACGGGTGAGATGAGATGGTAGGCAGAGAAGAGAGATGGGAGTTGATTGCATCCTGTGTGTGGGGGATTCCAGGGATGGGCAGAACCCAATGGATTCATTTTCTACCTTCCCCAGAGCAGCAGAATCCCTGGGACAAAACCAATGCTCCCAGACTCCAACATGCTTTTGGTGGAACAGGGCAAAGAATTTTTAAAGCAGCTTGGGATTCCACAGAGAGATATAAGTATGGGAGATGCTGGGCAAGTTACATGTAAGGAATGAGGTGGACTCCAAGCCTAGTGTCAGTACTGAGGCAGGTTCTCCCATGACCAGAGGTAAAATTCAGTGATTAACAACATGAACACATGGGGCTGACCAATTAAATAGACATGCAATGATCAAAAGGACAGGATTCTATGCAGCTGCCATGGCCTTGTTCCCACCTGGGGACCACCAGCATTCCATAGACAATCAGCTTACACCCCTCGATGCCACTGGAGGTCATCAGCACACTTGTTGTGGGATTGGAGCAGAGAACCATTACCCTTTGATAAGCATGACATTAAAAAACTCAACAATATGGGAGTTTATCTTTTTTTTTGTTGCAAGTTTTCTTTCTATATTCAGACCTTTAATTTCATCTTGATGCTCTTTTTCTATCAAAGTGACACCATAACAGAGAAATGCACAGTTGTTGCTACTGTGGAGGTTCTGCTATGGTTTCCTGAGATGCCAGAAGAAGATCCAAGTTCTCACTGTGTCCCAAGGAAGATATATCAGCCATCAGTGGACTGGCCTCACAAAGATTCACAGAGACATAGAGACCAAGGAGAGGCATAGGACAACTGTCAGGGGTCATGTGAGCAGGGCTGGACGGAGTCCCTGTGGGGCACAGGTATGAGCTGTAGATTTGTGCCAGAACATTCCAGGAGGCTTCTGAATTGTGTGTCCCTTACCATAACATATGCTTTTATTTGTGAGTTGCCAGATGTGTATTTGTACATATATGTAAGGTTCCATAGACGAAGTAATTCCTGTCTCTGTTTTGCTTTGGGCATGCCTCTATTGAAAATTGATATGTGCTTATGGGGGCCTTAGACAAAATTTCATAAGAGCTCATTGGTTTAAATATCAAATTTTTGCAAAACTTTTTCAGAAGAGCTGACAGATTTTCTCAGTAAGAAGTCGTTCTTTGAAAATCATGTTTTCTGGAAATATATGAGGGAAAAAATGCATAGTTGTTGGCTGCCTGTTATTGGCTTTGATGGATCTTGGTAGATGCTTTAAGGTTGCAGAAAGTAGATGAACCAAAATCCAGAACATGGCCTGAGTTATATTGAAGTTCTCATGGAGAAACTATACAAGGAGCCCTGGAATTGCAGTCTCCAGAATCAGGCAAATCTAACTCACTATTTGGAGCTGCAAATCTAATTTCACCATTTAGATACCAAGTGGTCTTTTCTCCTCACTATCCTATTCTTGGAGTAAGTAAGGATGGGGAAAGATCACAAAATGGTACAGAATGGAATATGAATTAATGAGAAAACCAACACATTGTGGGTGTGACTTAGTTCTCAGTAAGTGCCTCTCATATTTATTTACTCAGAGAAGTGAGGAAATGAGAAACTTCTGTCTCTGTCTTTATAATTTTATTCTGTCCTTTTCTTGTGAGTAGGAAATACAACAGTCAGTTTCTGAGAAAGAATGACCAGAAGCCAAAGGATACAAGGCAGAAGGCTGGTGATCACACACATCCTCAGCCACAAAGATCCCCTCTTGCTCAGAATGTGAAGAAGCTACAGAGGGAAAAATTGGGGCCGAGGACTCCCTCACCAGAACAGGAGAATACCAAAGTAAGTGGAGGCATCAATGTTTCAAGAACCATGGGGTCTGTACAGACACTAGAGAGTGGGTTTAAATATGGTGTTAACTGAAAAATAATATCAACTAGGTGTTTCATCACCAAAAAGGATTTATTTTGGGGAAAAAGGGTTGCAACCCAGTGCATGCAGACATGGCTTACCATGTGCACACTATGGCCTGCATGCCAAGACGGAATGGAATTTAGAAAAGAGAAAAGAACGTTAAGGGATGGGGAAGTTAGAACTGTGGAGCTTTTCTATACACATAGAATTCTTCCTGTAGTGTTCTCATGATTACACAGAGTGTCCCGACCCGCGGGACCTAGTTATTCGTGGGGGCGAGGAGGATCCAACCTGAGAAAAACAGGCGAGAAAAGGGAGCGGAGGCAAGACAAAGTTCTGATCAAGCCTCGTTTATTGTAGATAGGGGTAGAGTATATAAAGGGGAGGATTTGCATAATCACGGTTGCCTTGGATATCGAACGCAGAACATTCCATTTCCTTATATGACCCAAAATGCAGAAGGGTCCCGGGAGAGGAGGGGGCTGCAAGGTCAGATTAGTTTAAGCAAATGGCTCAAGGGGCCCAGGGCAAGTCAGGGCATGTCAGGGCAACTGACTTTAGGCTGTCTATCCTATCAGATAGCACAGGGCGAGGCAGATTCTGTCCCAAGGCAAAGTTGCCTAGATCTCAGGTATGAGAGCCTTGA